>JAZGTI010009911.1:0-13187 GCA_036877585.1 Botia kubotai
CAAAGACCCTGAACCCCATTAACAGTCCGGTCAGGTCATCCAAACACTCCAATGAGACGCATCCAAAAGACTGAAGCTCTGACCAACTGTTGTGTTGTGAGTTTATACCCGCGCCACTCTCCAGTCTGGAGCGCATGAAATGATTAACAGTTTCTGCTCAGCCAAACAAGCTGCTGATAAACCAAAATAATATTATAGAAAACAAATGTTACCAGAGGCCTTGTTAAACTCCCAAGAGACTCAAGCTGTTTGCCATCAACATGACACTTACAAAATTCCCACAAGAGAAACATTCAAACGGAGTTTACTGTAGGAAGATTCGTCAGAAATATCAAAAGTTCAAAAGACATCTGCTTCAATAAAAACGATCATCCTCTCAGCGGGCCAGTGAAACTGTGTGTTTACATCAGACACTGAAGATGAAGAGATGAAGAGTATTCTTCATCAGTAGATTCCCTAACCCACCTCACAGCCTCCCGGAACACATGGAACACCTGGACTAGCAAACCCTGGCATGACAGTTTAATATAAAACTAGTCAGATTTCTTTCTAAAAGTAAATCTAGTCTCACACACACACACACACACACACACACCTTCACCTAATACTTCTACATATTCATGAAACGTTTGTGTTTCCTCCTCACATACGCTGAAGATTGATCCTCAACTCCTACAGCAGCAGTAACACACGAGAGGTCTTCCAGAGTGATGACCTCATCCTCCTGCAGGAAACACACATGATGTTCTCACATCTCTGCTGTGAGGAGAACAAACGCTGCATACGCTGTATTGTTTTTATCTCTCTCACTCACTTGAAGTGTGTGGGGGGGCTGTGAGGGGGAAGAGAGCGTTTCTGAGGGTTTTGGCTGGAGTTATCCGAGGATTTACTCCAGGATGTGGTGTGGCTTCATTTCTCCAGTCGGCAGCCAGAAAACACTCGAGTCTAAACTAAACAATCAATGTATCATGTTAAGTCTTGTAAAGTCTGAAGCTAAATTTTAAGAAGAGGTAAAAAAGTGTCCTGGAACAATCAGTTTGCAGAATTTACCGTTTTACACATCCCATAATTCTCTTGTGGGTCGGGTTCAGCCACACGCTTTACTTGTTCTGTTATAGTAAATAAAACTGCTTGACTGTGACCGTGTCATCGTGCAGGTAACCGCAGCTGTGATGCATTATGGGCTGCAGTAAGTGTTGTGTAATTGGTTGGTTCTGCTAAAGAGACACAGAACGGGCTGTTAAAGCTCCTGTGCATCCATCTGCTGTTAAACTTTCACTATTAAACTAATGAATACATCAAATACAGCATTACTGATCTGTGACTGCTGCAGGTTCTGATGCTTAGAAACACAACGACTGCCTCAAACACTAACTGAGCTGTAATCCAGGTCACCCATCAACCAGCTGAACTTCTGAAGTTAAACTCTGCTGCTGGTTCCTTTATCATTTAAAGATGAAGTATGAAGGTGTTCACTGGAGTAAGTGCTGTTTTGATGAGGGTGGAGTATAATTGGAGGACTTTTATTAAACCAAACTGCTTATTAAATCATTGAAATGAAGGGAAGATCATTTTTTTCTCAGCCTTCGTGTTCAGTCGTGTTCAATCCTGTCTAGACTGAAGATCATCTTCAGCTACATCAGGGTGGAGCTCATGAAGAGATTTGTTCATATCAACAGTGTCACTGTACTGTCTGTTGTTGATTGTGTTTTCTACTGTATTTCAGGATCAGAAAGTGAATCATTGAGCTTCACTCTAATGGAAACGTTTGCATGTTTAAACATCATCTACAGTCACTCGACTCTGATTGGTTACTCATGACATCACTGCTAACTGCCTATCAGCATCTCATTCGAAGACCTCGTTATACACGTCTTTGCTATTAAACCAAACAAACAAAAAATAAAAACAGTACTATAATTTATTCCACAGCTGAACTTCAATTCAACAGTAAACAACTCCAATTACCTCTGAACAATTACACAAAGAACCCAATATAAGCTGGAGTGGATTTGAAACATTCAGTGGCTGATACCAGCAGACCTTCGGCTCTCTGTGAGACAGTAGCACAAGAGGCTGTAAAAGTGGACCCTGCTGGACATGATCTCAGGTTACCTGCTGTGAGCAGAACACAAGAGCTTCTGTCTGAGGCCATGTAATCTCAGAAAGACTCTTTTGTGGAAACTGGGGGCAGGGAACACAAAACCAGCAGAACTTTCAGTGACACTCTTAGTATGGGCTTCCTGACCGACCCACTGACATTTTTTAGAACAACAAAAGAAGCTTTTTTTTTACCTGTGGACCAGAAATGTTACTCCAAACCAGAGCTTAGGTTATCCAGCTAAATGTTTTCCATTTAACAGCATGTTTAAATGCAATACTGCAACAGTGAAGACAAAACGACTGTTCACTGCCAATTAAATCAACACTGACAGGCTAAACCCAAAAGATGGGGACAGAAACCAGACTCATGAGCGAGAAGAAGGGAAAACGAGACTTGGTTCAGATTCAGACGAGCAAATCTTTTGTAAAACTCGATGTCTAAACTTGTCTCACTAAATATAAAAAGACTTTGAATCTTTTTACACATCTGAGGTCATCCAGGCAGAGCCGAGCCAAAGTAAATAACACAGTAGGCAGGAAATCTGTAACCGTTTGCAAATCCTTTGACTGATTGCTCCGTGACAAACAGAACTGAAACACACATAGCAACAGAAAAATGATGGTGCTGTTGACCGGCTTTCCAAACAAACTGATTGTATGTCTAAAACTGCCTTCATTATCTACTTCCATTCGTTCTCATAAAACTCCCAGCATGCTGTAATCTGACAGGTGTGTCTGAACTGTAAATCAGAACCTCTGGTACCTTCCACCAGGCAACACGACCTGGATACACAAACTCCTGAATAAGCACAGAAACACGGGCTCCGGTCTCATGCTGCACACACCAGGATCTCCACTTTGAGATATTCATCCACAGATTGATCTACTTTAACCAACCCGTAAAGTGATTTACACACTGCCCTACCAAAGTGTTGCAAACCTTTTGACATTTTAAACTAGCAGTTTCATACTGAACCAAATGGAAGAGCACAAGACTCAGAACATGCAGGTGTACAGATACAGGTCATGTTTTATCTCAAGATAAGGCAGATTCATGTCTTCAGAGGTAAAGCGTGTGACTTCAGAGGAGGACGACGGTGCGAGTGGTGTGTAGGTCTGGATGTTGGGAGGGTTAATGATTAACTGGAATCACACACTGGTTCACAGCTCAGGTCTAAAGTTTTCACCAGCTCAGACTCTGAGAAACATCATGCTGACAGAAGTGTTCATGAAATCCACAGAACACACAGCGTTCCTGCAAGAGATCAGATCCAGCCTCAACATGCCTCCAGTTTCTGAGCAGGGAAATGATCTGGTCTTTATATCTGATGTTAATTACACTGCTGGTTTTGGTAGCTAATTAAATTAGCTTAATACCCTCTAAAGTGAGATCACCACTGTGTCGAACACAACCGGATCTTCATCACCATGCAGACACAGTGGTTTCCTGCTCCCTTCCTCTCGTGCAGGTTCAGGCTCTGTGAAGCCCAACCGAGCTCCTGCGGTCAGACATAACGTCATGGGGAATGTTAATGAATGAACAGGGAAAGGTAAACGATGACTGTGACTAAAATGCAAAACCTCCAAAGAAAACCGTGCAGACACCCAATCAAAAGAAAGGAGCGAGGAACAAGGTTTTCTGAGGCACCTCACCTGCTCTGGCCCTCAAACGTTACGTGCTTTAAACGCTGCGTGACTGTGAATACTATTGTACAAGAGAAGCACTATAGCAACCCTGAAATATTTGCTCAAGTCCTTCAGAGTCTCTGAACTCATTCTTCAAGCTGACATCAGTGGAGACTCCATAGGGACCACACTCACAACAGTCTGCAGTCTGAAACATGCTGCTGTACTGTACATGTGCTAACTGCACTTTCCATTTGTCAGCTGTTGTATCTGGACAGGGGCTGAGCAGCTGTATCTAGGGCACAGTACAGAAACTGTGACACAATCCATTCTAAAACCGGCATGCTGCTTCTGGGTCAGTGGCTTCTGGCATCATTTCTTGGAAACCAATTGACAAAAAATGTCAAACTGTTGGTTTCGACACCAGTGAAACCAGCCAACCTGTTGAATATTTCAGAGTCCAAACCAACAGTGCTGGAGGTGCTTGTCAAGCAGTTGCTATGTGGTTGCTGGGGTGTTCTCTGATGTTCTGATCTCTAAATGAAGTAAATGAACACAAATCTGAGTTTAATCAAATACTTGTGTGATGCAGAGGGCAAAATGACTGTGTGTGTGTGTGTGTGTGTGTGCGCGCGCGCGCATTTAAAGGGTAAACGGAGGACACCAGGAAATCCTCTGATCCAGTACAGCAAGTTCTGAGAATTTGTGTACAAATCAGTGTCACTGATGAGTGTGTAGCAGAACTAAAGGTCAGAAGAACAGTAGCAATGAGAAAAACAACATATAAACACCTGCAAGCAGTTTAAGACGCCTTCAAACATTCTCAGTATTTTTGGCAAACTCTGACATTTGCAGCTCGTTGCTTCTAAAAATTCAGCCCAATCTGGAGTCTTTTGTCTGAAGATGGTGCACACCCTGACCATGTGTTTACACAGTTTCCATCTCTCCTCATGACAGCATGTCAGAACAAACCCCACAACTTTCAATTACACTCTGAAAGCAGCAAATACATGCTGTGCAGGTACATGATTCAGTCTCTTACTGTAACAGGTTTGCTTAAAATAAATCAGTCCACCATCTGCAGTGATTCTGTTACGTATCTGTGGGACTTACACAGTTCATAATGTCTTCATTCAATCGTTAGATAAAGAACTCGGTCAATGAAAACATACATTCTGCCAAGATACACACAGTCATGCAGGCATCACTGTCAAATTCATTATAAATGATCCATCACACAACAAGATGAGGTAACACAGATTTCTGCTAATGCACATGGTTATAAGAGTTGAGTTACACCCAACAGAAAAATAAAACTATATCTTGAGAACTGTGAGAGCGAGTGAGCATCTTCTAAACAAAGGCATAAAAGATCTCCTGCAGTGCCACAGAAATGAAACAAGTAAATGTTATGATTTATTTGATAGTATTAATAAACTAAAATCTAACACAGAAAAGTAGATTAAAAAATGCACAGATTCAATGCAGACACGTGGCTGATGAAACCTCCCTCATTAAAAAAAAACAACAACAAAAAACACGAGACCCAAACACAGCATCACATCTGAACAAATTCTGTACAACCAGTTTATTCTCTGCACTGATTCAATCATCAAAGAAACTCCAGAGAGACCTGTGAGGAACACGACACTGTTACACAATCCTCTACAGCCTCTGAGGAAAGTGAAGACCTCAAGAAACAGTGTCGTAAATGAACTGCAATTTTTCAGACGAGCAAACCTTTGGCACACCCACAAAACTTTTGCTACTGTTAATATAGAGAGGAGATTCAACATCTGACAGCTAACTGATGGGATTTAGCGACAGCTCTGTTCTGGGAAGAGACGTCAGGAAATACAGAAGATCAGTCCACTGCCACAGTCTCAGACAAACATCTGACGCCGTTTGATCAGCTGCAGCACAAAAGCAAAGATCTTCCACAGACATGTGGACTGCAGTGAAACAAACATCTAAATAAAGGGAAAATTAAATCCATGACAACTGGCTTTCTCTGGGGTTGTTTTGATCCTCTTCATCTTTCTAGACCTAAAGAAAAACATGAGGCGTTTAACATGATTCTTAAATAAATGATTCTTAATAAAAAACATCAAATACGCAAAAACCATAACATGACATTTAAAACAATGGAACACATCCCTCTCACATCTCTGTTGGGTGAAGCAGTATTCAGACAGAGCACAACAGAAACTGGATTTTAATATCACATATCAGGGATCCCCTCAGTGAACTCTTCAGATGTAACTCTTCCCCACTCTGAGGGGAAGTTTACAATCTTGAGCAGCTGTATCTCGGAGCACTTTGGCTCTGGATGTCAGATCATGTGTGACTGAGTCCCTCACAAACACACTCAAAAATCCCCAGCTGCGTCTTCCTGGCAACAAACGCAAACATTACAGCAGAATACAAACAAATGTCCTGAGGAAACCGTTAGTGGGGCTTGTCTGTGCAAAACTCACCACCACAATGTTACAATGTGTTGTGAGTGGTTGCCAGGGGGTTGCCAAGCAGATGCAAAAATATTCTGAGTGAGTTTTAGCATGTTGCTAAAACTTCTAGTACAAGCTACTAGTACTCTTGCATCACAAACAAACCAAACATCAACCCTGAGAAAGAAACCTTTTCTTCTGCTTGGTGTGAAGCTACAAATCTGACACTCATGCAACCGAGCACCAGACAGACAGACTGGGAAAGCGCCAGCAGTCTCTCTCTCTCTCTCTGGAGATCTTTTCTTCAGAGATGAACGTCTTGGCTGTGCGAGTGTCTGCTGGAGTTGATCTCTGTGAAGCTCCGCTGGCTTGTGGTTTGTGTTGTGATTAGAGGACATTAAACATCAGTAAATGTCATGAGCGTGACCACACTGCTGCACAATCATGTGCGTTTTGCTGAGAGCAGAAGATGCAGAGAAGAAACACTTTCAACATCTTCCAAGGTCACGCCTCTCTTACAAGCCATCACCGAGCTGCTGCGTTTGGCAGGAAGATGACCGCCTGGATTCCAGCAGAGAGCTGAACGCTTGTAGGACTTCAAAGTTAGGCGTGTCATTGGCGAGATTTCTAGACGGCTACTGTTGGGTGGAGATTCTACCGTGTACACACACACACACACACACACACACACCTAAACAGTCACAACGTCTAGAACAAGTAACATGGAAAACAAGGAATGTTTTTCTTTCTGATGTTAAGTCAACAGAAAATCAAAGACTCGTTTACATGAATATACATTCTAATGCCATTTTTAAAATTGTCTTCAGAATCTTTTTTCAAAATGTCGCAAAAATGTTTCTTTCCATTTTTAACCGCTATGATCATCTAGTTTCATTCTGTCATTCCACTCAGAAATATTTCAAAATACAGAATTAAACTCGGTTGCACATCTCATTTCCAGCTGACTCACGTGAACTTTCCAGACACTGTTCCCTTAAATACAACAAAGACTTGATCCTGCCATCCATATTACCGAGTGACATTGTCACGACAACCATTCAAACACATCACCCCGGCAACCGCGTCTCTAAAGGAAAACGAGTAGCACACCATGCAAAAGACTTTTCATTCGCCGGCTGCACTTATGGGCGTCTCTCACTGCAACAGTGGAAAAATCAGAACCAACGTCACAGTTAATGGACAGACGCAGCAGGATCTGACCTCAGAACATCAATAGAACCACTGTGTCTATTTTAAGGTGGTTAAAGACCACATGATCATCAAAGCCACATTTTGAAATGAAATAGATTCAGAGATGTCAAACCACACTTGAGGGGACGGAGAGAAGTTACACAAAGAGGCAAATGGGATGATTTAAATGACGTGCAGTTAAAACAAACATGAAACATTTCACAACAACACTGAACTCACAGAAAGCTCCAGAGACAATCCGCAGATCTCCAACATATTATCTGTGCTGATTTTAACAATTGCACAATTCTGCAGAAATGGACTTAAACACAGTAAAGTGTTTTAAACTGCGAGTACTACAATGATATCAGGAACAGGACAAACTAGACAACAAAGCTGCTTCAATTAATGATTGCCTGATCATTTGTATTACATACACACATTTATATACACACAACACCATCATTTCATCAGTAACATGATCTTTGACGCTTATTCGCTCGAGAATTCGTGTCACCTGTTGAGAACACCTGAGAAGTCAGATTGCATGTTATGTGGACGTTGCCATGGCGATGTTTACCTGTGTTTGGCAGCCCTGAGCAGGTAATTGCCAAATATGGTGGGGATTTCCTGTGACTCCATTATCTGACTGTACAGGTGAAGTTAAGCAAGTCTGAGGTTTCAAAAGCACAAATGCAGATGAAGAATCTCGTCACATTCTGTGCAGTTACATTCAGCTAGTCAAAGACGACCGACGTCATGAGAAAACTGCAGGTTAATTTATCTGGATCAGCTCCAACAACATAACTGAAGTCACTGAATGATGTTTGGCACCAAATACACGGTTGCAAAACAAACCTCTTAATTATTAAGCTTCTGGAATGCTGAAAATGTTCTGGATTCAACATCTTCACCAACACACAAAACATCTCATACCAGTCCAAATAAGGAGAAAGACACAAACATCTACGGAGAATCAATACACAAGAGTTGACGCGATCTCTTATCTCTGGTGAGAAAGACATGTAACTCTGCTGGGTGTGTAACTGCAAACAAACGTTCAAGATGTTGCGCAAGAGAAGAACGCACCTTGTATCGATTCATTCAGAACTGCCTTCTCTAGATAACTAACGGCTTGTAGTCCAGACTCGCACACGTAACAGTAACTATTATTAACTATTTAACTATTAACTATTGTTTTGTAATAACATTGACACGCATTTATCTTTAAATAAACCTGTTGCAAACTTTCTCATGTGTGAGACAGCGCGCGCTCTGGATGCTCACCGATGGACACGAGCTTGATGTTCTCCCGGTCCAGAAACTCCAGCGCCACGGACACGTTCTCCAGCTTCATCTGTCTGAACGTGGGTCTGGCGTGATACTTTCTGTACATGTTCTTCTGGCTGAGCACCTCGAGCAGTGAGATGAGCCTCAGGCCGTCGCTCAGGTCCAGCTGCAGGTCCGCGATGCGCTTGTTCGCGCTCTTCAGGTGCTCGTTACACCAGCGCGTGAAGGTGTTCTGCTGGATCTTCTTCCAGGGCGCGTCCTCCGCCAGGTCCTTCTCTGTCACGGGCATGATGCTCTAACAGTGCCGTAAACTCTCGTTAGTAACTCGACTCTTCTTCTCCTGTGTCTGCAGGGCTCGTCTGAGGCGCGTGTGCTGCGTCGCGTCTCTTCTCCTGTATTCCAGTGTTTCCCCCCGCAGACGCGCCTGCGCAGACTTTTATATGAGCCGCAGTGACGCCACCTGCGCCACAGCAAACCCAACCTGCGCCTGTGGACAGTTCTGTTCTGTGGAACTGTCTTCTGACAGCAAAACATATAACAAAATAACAGTCGAGAGAAAGTATAAAAAAAATTATATTTAAAAATTAAAAAGATGCGAAATTTGTATATACAGTCACTACTGAAAAAACAGACTCAAAACTGCTTCTTTGGCTGAAGCAGCACAAGACAGGTGAGACAAACACCCTTCAGATACATGAACACAATCTGCTGTCCAACAAACACATGTGGCAAAGACACAACACACTTGATCTTCACACTGACTGCTCTGTTGTGTCTGACAGAAGGTGTCAGTTACAACAATCACATATTCAAGCCTTTATTCTTTGGAGATGTGGATTGTCATTGAAAAGCTGCTTCATTGTGCGTGTCTTTCCTGCTGAGCTCATATCCTGCACAGCTCTCACCTCATATTCACTCCGGTTCAAACAACAGTTATTGTTTCATTAAGTAGAGCTGAAGGCTCTCTGTTCTGGATGTTTCTCATGCACACACAGTAAATGATCAGCATTAGTCACGTGTGTGGATCAGTGTTACATCACACACTTAACCAAACAAAGAGAAACACACTTATGATATGACAGACACGTCACTGTTTTACTGCTTTAAGAGGCTTTAAACACAAAGAGCTTTGAACACAGCTCATCCAATTTAGAGGCAGCAATATCTGTTGTATACATTTATTTAAATTATTATATAGATTATGCTCAGGTCCAGTGAAGGAGAGTTTAATCTATATTTAATTCACGGCAAATGATTTACAGTCTCTTTATTCTACTTTATAAAATGTTGTAAATTGTGGAATGTCTGTGATATTCTGACTTTAGTAACGTTGTTGACATGACATCTGCTTTCCTGTCTGTCTGTCTGTCTGCACATCACCTGTCTGACAAACCCACAGTGCACACAACTTTAACATTCACTAATGTTTTCATAATTCTGTATTTCAGAGACGTGAGCAATAACCTTGATACACACAGTCTAACGAATTCTTGCATCTGTTTCTTTTGGGACTGTCATTTTTGGGTTTGGGTTCAAGAATGGTGAGAGGATTAACATAAAATCTGAGGGGTGTCTGCTCAATTAAACTTCTTACCACAGTGCTAGGGTGTAAGGGAGGGTTGAAAGAACTTGGTTATGCTGTTGCTAACTTTATCTGAGGTTACTTCTCTTAAAAGACTCCTCCCAGACTCTATGGCGTTTTAATCGCTAGATATGCGTCAAGACTATCGAATTCCTTTGTCTGTTTTATCAGTGTGATCACTTAGCACACCTCTCAGGTCACATGACTTCAGACAGTTCTTCTTCTAGCTTCTGAGTCCAGGCGCTTACATCTGACACATGGTTCAGTTCACGAATCTCTTCGCTAAACCAGCTGATGATATGAATGTGTTCAGTAAAGGAGACCTATTAAACATGCAGTGCTGTGGGTCTCCAGGAGCAGAACTGAGAACAACTGATTTTATAGCATCACTTCTGTTTAATGATTAGAGTTTATCCAAATCTCCAACCCACCCAACAGTGATGCCGACTGCAGCAAACACCATTAAAACATCTTTGATTCAAACACACGAAAACAAGATGGCAAGCTGGTATTGATTCTGTGCTGACACGCTGAAGGGAACTGCGTGTCAAGTGAGCAACCGTGCAGAAATCTCAGGACGGGCGTGTCGACACTTATCAGATGAGGGGGATAACTTCCTGTCAGCAGCGATGTCCTGAGTCAGAGTGCCTTACACATCCACACGACACATTCATGTCAAACTGACGCCCACCTCGGACTGAATGTGTCAAAAATTTGTCTTTTTTGGCAGTAAATGCAGACAGCTGAAGTTAAATTTGCATGCTGCAGGACTTCCTGTAGAGAATGTGGCTCTAACTGCAGGAAACATGGAATCTCAGATTTACAGCTCTGCTCTGATTCCAGACAAAAGAAGAATTCGCCGAGGTATTTAAGAGACTCCACACCCTCATGAAACAAAGAACAAGCGCACTTCCTTCAGACAAAAGATACTTTATAATCTTGACCTTTATCATACAAGAAAAAAATCATTTAATATTTTACAATAAACTTTATATTGCATAATAAAACCAAATCTCCATAAGGCATAAAAAGAAACAAGAAAAAAAACTTTTGTCTGCCATCTTGTGTTCATGGCGACACACGACATTTCACAACAGCATTACTGGGTGAAAACAATGTAGCACAAACATGCTGCACAATGTGTGAAGGGTGTAGAGACCTTTTAAAAGGTCTTACTTTCATGCTTAATATTTATATAGGTGATAAAGAACTTCCCAGAATCAAGACCAGTTTGTTACTGGTTTTATAAATGCACATGAACTTTCTTCAATCAGAACAAAATATCTCAACCTTGTATCAAAGCATCATGTTTTCTTTCTCAGGTTGTTATTACTGATAAACACAAACAAGGAAAGTAAAGATGTTTTATTAAAGACGTGCACATCACAGTTTGTTGTTAACAAAAACTCTTTATCTGTGTTCTAGAAACATGTAATTCTGTCAAGAAAACTTACAGTTAACGGTTTAAAATGAAAAGGGCAGTGGTCACTCAGGAATAAAACTGTGTACAGACAGAGTGCTGTGCTCTACTGACTTAGGCGATAATCTATCAAGTGTTTGTTTTCTGAAAGGCTGTGACAAACACAAGGTCCCTCTGTGGTTCTAACTTATAACTTGCTAGAAACTTTATTCATCCAACTCTAACATGGAAAATGTGCTTAAAAATACCATGAGCCTTTGACAAAGATGGGATCAGATATTCCTAATGAAATGCACATTGAACTCCTGCAGATTTAATAGAATGTAGTGCTGGAGAAAACGAGGACTGTGTGGAGTAAAATAACCAACAGAACAAACTCAACATGTTCTTAAACTGATGACCAAACAAAACATACAGTAACACAACTACTAAATTAACTCCAACAGAGAAAACTTTTATCTTAATTTAATAGAGGATAATTTATCACCTGATTATCAAATCCTGAAAAATGGACCCAACAGCAAAATTACTTTTGACAAATATTATTTAATATCCAATTTTTATTTAGTGATTATAACATATTTACACACAAACATTCATACATATTTACAAACAACTTGTGATCATTCTTCTAAACGTGCCTCTATTTGCACACAATGTGAACATGTTTTGAAGTTTGTTAGGATTTTAAAAATAAAGGTCCTCAAAAGTCATGCTGTTGAGAAAGAGTTTCATGAAAACACTTTCATACCATCAATTAAAGAGATCTGTTTGTTTTGACCTGTGTGTTTCTGTGCTACAAGCTTTGCTTTTTGCATTCACTGTCAAATCCATGTTAAAGCATTCCATGGATTTTTATTGGAGTTTGTCTTTCCAGTGAAAGAAAAAAAATGCAGAAAAGTTCTTTGAATCAGATGAATGGCAAGTTTTGCTCCATGACGGTTTATTTACAGCACAGCGCGAAGCGCACAGCAAAACACATAACTGGTCAATTCCTCTTTCTGCCGTCTCCAACCAACACACACGCACACACACACACACACACACACAAATTTAAACATCCCCATCAAAATAATTCACTCACACTCATTTCTGTGCTTCAGGACAGTGAATGTCTGACACTTCCACCCACATATATAATTCTCATTTATTACTTAATATCATTCTGTAAGAAGCAACTTGTGTCACAGGTAAGGCAAGAGAATCCAGAGCCTTCATCCTGAGGTACTGCAGGAGAAAGACTGAATACAGAAACTGTCTTCATCCAAACCACAGGACAGTGTGAGGGTTAAAAGCTACAAGGTTTGTTTTTAAAGTTAACGTCCTGTTGCATCTGACACTGACTACAATCCTACATGTCAAGAAAGTTGAATTTCAACATCATCTAGATACCTGTAGTGTCTCTGACATAAACATCTGCTTTAATACACGACACAGAGCAACAGCTAGAGTACAATGACATCACTGTGCAGAAGCCTGTGGGGTTTGAACACAATTACAGCACAATGTGAATCTTTAAGATGGAACT
>JAZGTI010009912.1:0-14882 GCA_036877585.1 Botia kubotai
AGACAAATCAGACTACAGCAGGCTACCACAGTCTAGGTGATGAATGGAAAATACTGCTCTTAAGTAAAACACGTATGTTAAGAATCGTTTCGGGGTTTTTCCAAATTTAACATTTTATTAAACATACGTGAGGGCTAAGCAGAGTCATGTCAAGCCACTTTTAATTGTACAGTAATTTTTATTATACACGTTGTTTCAAAGCAGCTTTACAGACAAGAGAACATTTGTTTGATATTGTTTCTTTGTTATCGTTTCATTTTAAAAAACACAACATATTTTTAACAGATGCTTAATGACTACTAAATCTTTTAATGTCTAAAATTATTATTGAACAGAAAACTACATTTTAGCTGACTGAAAAGGAGCATCACCAGGTCATAGTGCCACCTGGTAGCCAGACCAAGCTGATGGGAGCAGATGACAGAGAGAAGGAGCTAATAGGACAATGTAGTATAGCATGGTGTCTATTTTTAGAGAAGTTTCTGTGATAATGGAAGAGGCAGCCCTCATAGAATATCACATTTCATAGCCAGGCTATGAACACATGACAAATTACACAGATACACAAAACCACACCGTTCAGCCAAGCAGAGATAGGCAGGCTACAATGCTAAAATGGCAGTGCTAGACAATATTATCTTGAAAATGTGTGACAGGCGTAGTAAAGAGAGCAGTCTGCTATAGTGCCTGCTTTTCATTCAGGTGTACTACTATGTAAATATACTTTACTGAGATGGAAATAGTGTGGTTTCTACAGAGGGGCTGATGATTAGGATGATGTCTGCTTGTCAACCACTCTATTCTGAGCTCATTCAAAGTTTTTACACATTCAGAAAATAAGAAAAGTCTAAATGTTTGTTTGTTTGTTTGATGCCACACAAGCTTTTATGCCCATTTTGAATAAACAAGTTTTTAATTATCTTTAATTGCAAGAAGATCAAAATACATTTTAAATACAATTTCCGGACTGACTTTCTTGATAAACCTTTTAAGGGTGTCAGCAAAATCATTCTCTCATGAAACCAGTAATTTCACAGCCAAGAAAAAAGCTTCAAAAACTTTTTGGTTGTTTAATTTATTTTGTGGATTATGATTAAAGACACGCACTGCATGAAGCTTGCATAAAGAGATCAGTTTTACAGTTTGATATGCAAGAATGATTCATTATTCTATATGACAGCCACAAATGAACAATATAGCGTACGCAGTATAAAGCTGAAATCCTTGCTCTCAAAATCTCTCGTTTTTTCCCCAATCGGATTCTATTTTCCACAAACCCACGGGTACATTTGAGCTGACAACTTGTATAGTAAAACAGGCCCACAACATGGTCTTCAATACAGACCACATCAGCAGCGCACACAGTGCTCAAACTCTCCAGGATGGCAAACAAAGATAGCATAACCACACTTTACTGTTCCGGAATATTTGAATAAGTTTGTCTGTCAGTTGAGATAGGGCCACAAAATTATATTCATTTCCATATAGATTAAACTGATAGACAGTGTAAAGAGAAAAGCAATTCCACCTCACCTATTTAGCACCACCTTTTCAGTCCAAAAGATGAACTTATTTACCAGAAACTGATAACGCATGGACAACATAAAGCAATCGTTTATTTCAAAATAAGCCCACACCAAAGACTAGACTTTATTCATTAAACCAGATGTTAACGGGAAAATAGTTAATGACTGAACAATGCAAACCAAGACCAAACCCATCACCTTGGCTAGCCAAACAACCAGTCATTACACTTCCGCACCGCAACAGAGTTTGTTCAATGTTAACGCACTCATCTGAAACGTCTTCATCTGAGGGGAAACCCTCGATGAAGCCAAAAAGCAAAACAGGGGAAACAGAACCTAACACTCCCACCTATATAGGAAATGTCTGTCACGTTCATCTATGCACCCAGCCCTAGAGAAGCCACAAGTGCCACTTCCTCAGAAAAAACAAACCGCATTACATTCATTCCTACTTTCTTTTACTCTCGTAGCTTTCTGCTTACGGCACAGCCTGCCACCGCCAGACCATTTGTCTCATCGAGCGTAATATTGCAACTGCTACATTTTTTATTGCCGTTTCTTAGGCAGACAGCCATCAGTGTAGGAAGTCTGAGTAAGGCATGCCAATAAAGTGTTTATCCAGACAAGTCTGGAGATCTATTAATCATTAATCAGATTATGACATGAACATGGTCGCTTCCTGATCACGTTATTCACCGTTGTGTACCAGAAGGCAGGAGAGCTGTTCAGCTGAGGTTATGTCATTAAGACATTTATCATCACTTGCCTTCATTAAACCTGCCAGTATACAAGCATGGCACGATCTGTCAGACACTATTCTTCCTGCCAGTACGAAGAGTGACAGACAAAAGTTGTGTACTTTAAGTGTTACAGTGATATTATTTATTTAAAGGACAATAACACTTTATTAACAGCCATTACGTATTAGCACAGTTGTACAATTTACCAAGACAGGTCATCACAGGCTATTCAGCCAGAGAGAAATTTATGCATTGATGAAGCATCCAGAATAAAGAACAATGTCTGGAGGAAAATATCTGAGAGAAAGATGCACTAACCAATCAAATCCTCTTTAATGTGCAACTGAAAGTGTTTCAGTGAACAGACAGATTTCTTGGCACACTTCACAATGGAGCACAAAATGTGATGGAAACAGATCCTCAGGGCAGGTAACACCTGGTTTTAGAACAGATAACTAGGGTTTTAAAAAACAGAAGGCGATTGATGCCTTCTGATGCCTGTATGCTCCAACAAATGATTAACTTCTAACTTTACAACCACGCCGCAATTTAAATTGTAAACGCCAAAAGGAGAACTGAAACCTGTCAAGGGGGATGGGAATTGATTTCTTTTTTCTTATTTTAAGCAACTTGCTAAAGGCAATAGCGTAGTACAATACTAAAATAATTATTTTAGCATTGTTGTATAGTCATGCAGAACAGATGGGTTAAACATACAGTGGCTGTGCTCATAACCTTGTCATCTGCCTCACTGCACAGCAAATTAATAGGTGCCTATGACAGTCTAGGTAAGCAGCTCACTGCCTTTA
This sequence comes from Botia kubotai, assembly GCA_036877585.1. Lineage (NCBI taxonomy): Eukaryota > Metazoa > Chordata > Actinopteri > Cypriniformes > Botiidae > Botia > Botia kubotai. The sequence goes on from JAZGTI010009912.1 coordinate 3,076, forward strand.
CTGGTTTTAAGAGACAGTAAAAGTAACACACCTCCTCAAACGATGTCTGCGAGCCCCTATTTAAAGACATCTGCCTGCCAAAACCAACCAGCTATAAATTACAATCAATTAAATGGGGTTTGACTGATGTCAACATGCAAATATTGTCATGCTGGCAATATAATTATAGTTAAATTATGAGGTTAGATTTGATTTACAACAAGCTGCATTCAGTAACTGAAGTTACTCAGACTGTTTTTGTTCTCCACATTAAGTGAGGCGCACATGTTAGCCAGCTAACACACAGTATAGGGATTCCTATGGATCCTTCGGCATTTACAAGTGCTGTGAAATCCACCGACTCTGTTCAAGGCAATTTGCCTGTTATAACATACTATATAAATAGCGATTAAAGCGTGGTGTCCTTTGAATTGCCTGCGCCTCCCGGTCACCAGCGCTGCCGTTAAGTGTGATAAGGCTAATAACTAGCAAATCAACCTAGCGTCTTAATTAAAAATAAAACCCAGAGGAATGCGATGAGTTAAAAAAAAGAATACACTCACCCAGTATGAATTGTCTTTACAACAGCAAGAAATACAAACTTTAACAGCGACCGCGGGATGAACTTTTGCGAGCTCGTAAGCGTACTGCGTTGGATTCCCATGAAGCTCGCGAAGCAGCGCGCTGACCGCATCTGCCGGGTGTTGCACAATGTAAACAAGCGTATCCCTCCGCAGCGCGACTCATAGGGAACTACTTTCTGGACTTCACAGCCGGCTCCCGCGCCTACACGGCATTGTTTACATTGAATAGGGAGCTATAAATGATAAGCAATATTAAGTGGGCAAACTTAGCGTACGAGTCATATCTTTAAAGTTTTTGGGGTGAGTTTCAGATGGGGACAGTTGTGGGCCGTGACGTCACGTCCACCTGCTGAGGGCTGAAGTGATTCGTCGCTCGTGCTCTGTTCCAGCCATGCTGCGCTCGAGACTGGTTAGAAATGATTCCATAGTGCATTAATCAGTAACGTGATAAACACTGCCACTTATTAAGCACAAGCGGGCGTAAAAGTATACATGGATCTTCCGTTAAACTGATGATTAAATGTATTGGTAATGTTGAAAAGAGTAGGTGGCTTAAAATGAAGGTCTGTAGCGCCCCCTAGTGGCATAACATGAGCGCAATAATACGCAACGTCAGAGAAGCGCTACTCAAAGGTGTTTTTTTAACATAAATAGCAATGCATTTTTTATTTTAGAAACAATTACAGCAAAATAAAGTGGAAATCTGCTTTGTATTTATTCAATATTTGAAAACCTATAAGCGAAAAAGTAAATTAACATTATAAATGATTAAATAGAGACAAACAAATCATTCAATCAGTGAAAATCTTGGAGAACTCAAGGCACCATTTCAGAAGATTGACAATCAGTTAGAGGTTTCACATGCTGATTAGGGGTCCCGCAAAACTGACACAAAAACTCAGAAAACTGAAAAACATCCATCTCAGAAAATGCATCTCATATAGAGATCAGTGATAGGTAGTAAAAGACAGAAACATGAAAGACCAGCTGCATGTACAAGTTCTTTTGCACACATCTGGCCATTTTAAGAACAGACTGATAATTGTGCTTTTTAGTGCATGGAAGGACCTGGTTCACCTTGTAGGTCTTTCTCGGCTTGTTTCTGATTGACAAACTAAAACGTTTCTAAAGACATCAATAAAGACAAATCAAAGCAGGATAAACTGTTTAACTCCCTCTATACATCTGTAATGTGTGGATCTTTATATTATTGACTAGACAATGATGAATTATACAGAAGAATGGAAATCTCTTTGGTACTTAAAACCTAAAAATATATTCATCAAAATGCTCTGATGATTACACAGGTATTTGTCACTTTCATAATTTGACAATATCTACATCAGCTTCCCTTCACTCATACACTTACCAACATATCCATTCAATCCTAACACGATAAAACAAACTACAATATTAAGAACTCTGATACAAGACACAAGTGTGATTATAGTGAATAAAAGGCAGTTAAGAGCAAACACATTAAAACAAAACAAACAATTTCAGACAATGAAAATATTAAGCATTAGAATTACTCTTACAGACACAAGACACTTAAGCAAAGATATAAAACAAAGAACTACAGTTAATAATACACAGAACAAAATGGATTTCAACCACAATGCACGTAACCTTAATTTTCATTTCAAAACGTGAACGTTCACAAAGAACAGAACAGTGCTCTGATATCATTCCAAAATAGCTTTCATATACATAAAATACTACAGGAGTCCTGAATCTACATCCGAATAGCAAAGCCATTTGCAGGACACAAGATTTTACCCTCATGTGCAGAACCTTTGATTTATAAAGGGTTATTTCCATTACTTATGTAGTTTAGTTTAAAAACAGATAATTGCATATGTATTTTGCTTTATAATTAAGGTTATAACTATGGTTGTCCCACCAACAATATTTTATCTGAAATCAGTAACACCAAGAGAAATGTGCAACACTTTTGCATAAAACATAGATAATACATCTAATGCGTGTGTAAGAAAACAACCCTAAAAGTACTTTTTCATGATACTAAAAGACACTCTAATTGTGAAAGGAAATGTCAAGTTTCTAACACAATGAGCATATATACTCTAAGAAGCAGCAACTGTGTCAATAGACTGAACATTTGATGAGTAAAAAAGGGGGATAACCGTAATAAATGGCAACATTGCTTTGTTGTGATGGTTTATATTACGTATGCTACCACTGTGATTGTTATCGATATTGCCTAAATATCTGGTATAGGAAAAATCCTCACAAGCAAGGAAGGATCACCTGCAACACTTTAAACAGAGCCGTAACATTCCCTAAATGATCAAGCGCAAAACCCAACCGTTCACCCTGGAGGGATTTTCTGTTTTTAGTCCGTTTTCTAGGATCAGTTAAAAAAACATAGAAAATGTGGGACGAATGTGCAAAGCTTGCTAATGTCTCGAGCGACCACCTTCAAAAGCATGATGCTCCTCGTGCGCTGAAAGACAAACAGTTTGAAACCAATATTAGTCCTCACTTCTAGTCAAACCAGTAATTGCAAATTCGTAAATGCAAATTAGACATTTAAAGTGACCTATAGGCATTAGTTTCGTTATCAATGGGTACAGGAGTTAGCGCAATTAATCTTATTACAATAAAGAGACGTGCTGCATCACGTAAATGATTGACACTTACGTTTATAAAATACTGCTTTAAAAGATATTTGTGGGAGAAGTTCGTAGATTCTTCCTAAAACATTTGCCTCGTTGGCAAAAGACGCATTTCCATTCCAGACCTGGACCACATCTTCTCGTTCTCTCACACTGACACTCACACCAACCACTTCATCCTCTGAAATACATTAAAAAATGACTGTTGTTTAATACTATTTTATCAAATACAAAATGTATAATACAAAGCAATGCTCACCTGATGCACAATAATCTGTGAATTGCTCGCCAATCGTAGCCAATAGCAGCTCTTTCCACACAGCTAACTGGTAGAAAGAAGGAATTTTTTTATAATCGAGCATTTATAATGCACAGCAGGCACAAAAATATTACTTAATAATATATATTTATATTATAATATATTAATATTATAACAAAACACAAACATAATAATACATGTCTAGACTCTATTTCATTATTTATATTATGGAGTCTAACAATAGATGCACTTCACATTCAAACTTGCTTTGGGATTTATAACCGTGACACCAGCAATAAACTACTAGACTTACTGTATTTTCCTTCGGCACTTTCATTTTCCAAACACCTCCCTTTGCATTGCTTTCCTCCTCCCTACGTTAACATAGAAAAAGTATTATAAATAAAAATGTTTAAGTTAACTGCCTTAAACGCACTTTCTAAGATAAGGGTGATATATAATTATGTTATACACGCTCACCATAGCGGTCGTCTTTCTCCTCTCATTAAGTGGTAGCTACACCTCAGAGGAAGGCAGGACACAGGAGGAATGTTGTTGTACACACTCCAGAAGCTCTATATGCAATGAAAGAGGTGATATATCAGTGATAATATAGACATTGACCAAAATAAGCATTTGTTTTTTTTAGCCATTGACCGATGTAGGATGCCAATAAAAGTTTTTTATGCCCGTCAAGTGGTTATTAATAGTTATCAAGTAAACACATAAATTAGCTTCGTCAATGTCTTAAGATGTTTGCCTTCACATCTGCATGTCTCCCAATTTAAACAAAAGATATAAAAGTAACACCACAACATTAACTAAAACAAACTGTTTTTGAATTTAAATGAACAAGGTACAACTCATACCTGAACCGTTTGCACAGTGTAAATCTTTTTCAGATTTGATTCACATTCTGCTGCTGTTGTACCTGGTAATGACCTGGAAGATAAATTAAGAATAATTACAAACCTCACAATGATAAATAGCTTTGGGTCAGGTACAGTTAGGCAGCTTAGTTTTAACGACCATGCGACAGGACACAGAACACGCACATTTCACAATCCTCATTAAAGCTGAATGTCACACGGACAGTAAACAGGACTTCAACCCTTTGAAAATCATTACCAAAGTAAGTATGAGAACTTGACACTTAAGGAAAAGGAAGGGACTGCAGGGACTGCAACTGTTTTAGTGGCATTACATAAAGTCAGGGAGCAAATTGAAATACTCAGCAGGCATTAAAGCCCTGTGGAAATGAACAGCAATGAACGTGGTATGAAATCACCATAGTCATTTCCCTGCATTTCACTGTGTATTAAATCTTCCATTTAAAAAGAAACCTAAATCACTGGACTTATAATAGAGCCTAAAGGTACATTCTTTCAATGTTACACTAACGTGATTTAGAGAGATCCAGAAATAACATGAAATCTGATATAAACAACAACCATGACCTGTAGGGGACTCGACCTACTTTTACTAAGTTTTTTAAAAGGTTCAGTCATATGACACTCATAAAGCTTACAAACACCAAACACAAAATATTTGGTTTGGATTAGTTTAATTTAAATAATAGAAATGGTAAGATTAGTCATTAAATACATGAAATTCAGGTTTGATTTAGGGCCTTTGTTTGCAGACATGTGAATATTCGACTATTTCACAGGTTTGATCCATAATGACATGAATGTGTCAACATCTGCTCACCGATCCAGCCAGAAGGTCCAGGGAGAGTGAAGGGGCAGCGAGGTGCCGTCCTCCACATGATTGGTGATGTTTTCCAGCTCTTTCTCGTCGATGTGAATGTTGTTTTCCGTAGAGTTTACTGGGCTGCTTTGTCTTGCCGTGTTCAGCTGCAAATTTGGGGCTGCAGGAACCGCCATTTTTAATTTTATTACCACTAATCGATGTTTGAGTGTTGTGGTGGGAGATCTAGATGAATCCCGACATCCACAGATGGGCAGATTATTGACGCTGACTCATTTGCCGTTCGGCCGGCTTGACTTGCCGCGTCACCGACACAACAACAACAGTCGGAATGGAGATGAGTGAAGTCAGACACCGCGTCAGATGTATTACAAACACTTCAAAATAAAAGCACGGCGCTAGTCTTTAAATTAAGAGCATTTTGGTGTTACGTGTAGCGTTTGAGAGTTCGTGATTTGGATACAGCCAGTCATTCTCCAGGTTGCGCGGTGGTTTAGAAACATTCAATCTTTAAGTTACCAAAAACATTTAGAAGAAAATAACATCACTAAACTATAACAGAATGAAATGTATCTAAAATTCATGTAAATTTATCTCAAAATGTAACTCAAAAATTCTGATGTAGACTACATCAATGCTTTAATCAACAATAAGTTGTTAAATGTTAGCCCGAACATGTTTGCCCCTTATCTCACCATTATTTCCTGTAATCTCTATACTGTCCCTATAAATATAAATAAATGTGGCAAAAATTTAAATATTAAATGAAGTACCTTACACAGGAACAGAACTTTTGGCCCAGATTTATGGTCATCAAAATTCCCAAGATGCTTTGAGACAATAGTTTAAGATTTTTATTTAGCTTAATAAGCTTCTAGATTTTTAACAAAGGTCAGAATGTGTTTGTAAACTTGTACTAAACCTTTATTATGGGCAAAAAGAACCCAATTGTACAACGATTAAAATGTAACTGTTAGAATACATCACCATTCATCTCCCGTTAAATGCATTAGAGTATTCTGACTATGGCAATGTGATTTTTGTGTTTGAGTGATGACCAATTTTCAGAGATTTTCATGACCAATTTTTTGAGAAACCTGATCTTCAAGTAAAGTCCATAAATATACCACATGAGCTCTTTAGAATGTCACAAATAGATAAACTGCTTCGTATTTTATCAACTGTCTGATTCTCTTTGCAAACTTTGAGTTATTTAGTTCCCATTAAATTTAATAACAGCTAGTACTGTGAATCCTGATATAATTTTACAAGAAATAGACAAAGGTTTAAAAACCGAGAAAGATAAAGAACAATATTCTAAATACTCTCTTCTGAACCACAAAACATGTCTACATGGTACACTATGTGGATTTCAAAGTTGGCCTTGTATTTATAATAGTGTAAATTCACATAATCACAGTTTGTGTTTCCACCATGTAAACACACAAGAGTTTGTCATATGAAATAAGAAAGGGAACAAATCTCTCTTTACAAGGTGGTACAGCGTGATATCATCGTTGATACCTCACTTTCTACGAACAGCTGCAGCAACGGATCGTTGACTCTGACTTTGACGATGCAGAAACAGCTTGTACATTTAGCATAAATGATTCTAAATTCTAAACACAAAGTCAAAACAGCAGTCTGCACAATTGAATGACAATGAACAACAAACAATAATGCAAACTTGGAGTGCTGATTTCTGTGATGCACAAACAGGGTTATTATCTGATAAGAATAGGTCACAGAATATATAGTGGGTCTTAGCATGACTCACGTTAACATCAACACATCAATCTACACGAGGGTTTCGAACAGCTAATGTCTGCCCGTGCGTCATGATGGAAAAATGTCTAGATGGGTAGGAAAGATCCCTATTCCACATACGGTGACTATAACAGTTACAACTGTGGATGCAGGAGCTCTTGGCCTTCTGAAGCGAGATTGCGGTGTCTGAATCTCCTCATGCTTCACAGGGTCTCATTGTGCCCAGATGAGTGGTCTCTCCTGGGGGTGGAGGCGCGGGAGGAGCCTTTGTCTGTGCTCTCCGAGCTGGAGCTCAGGTGATGCTGTTCAGAGCCAGCACTGGAGGTGACAGTGGATGAGGAGGTGGAGGAGGAGCGGGTCTTCTCCTTAAAGTCTGTGATGATGACAGTCACATTTCCCACAGTAATAGCAAGCTGCTGGGCGGAGCTTCTGTCTATGTTCTTCAGTTTAGGTCTGAAGTGCAAAAGAAAAAACGGAAAAACCAAAGAATTATACATAAAAACTTATATTGTACAGCTTGTTGTCCACACAATGTTCAATGTAATAAATATTTTTACTACAAAATATACATTCTTAATACTGTAGTTGTACCAACTGTCCCAAAAGTATTATACATTTCTTTAGGTGTAAAACTAATTTTAAAGACCTAATTTTAGAATCTTAAATGTATCATTTACCACAATATTCAATACTCAATATGGTAATCAGATATGCTTCATGCATTTTACATTTACATTAATTCAAAATGACTTTGAATACTCATTCCAGGTATATATTTTCTCTAGCAATTGAACCCATGACCTCAGCGTCGCTGGTGCCATGCTCTACCAGTTTAGCTACAGGAGCTTTAAGTGTAGCAATGAATAGTAACTACAAATCAAACAATTCACTGCTCATTTACAGCAATTTCCCCAAAATAACTCAAAGCAATATCAGTACAAACCGCAGACATGAGCAATTCAACACACTGCGGGCAGCTGTATGCAGATGCTACCTCCTTAAGAAAACTGCTGAGGCAGATCAGTTGTGAACTTACCGTGAAATTATAGATTTGTTATTCTTCGTCACTGACTTGCCAGATTTCATGCTGTTACTTTCTCCAGCTGGACCTTTATTAACGAGTTTGGGCCTGTAAAGATATGCTGTTAATACCAGCCACTGTTCTAAAGAAAACAGCACACTTCTATATTACTTTCAGCATGATTACTCTTTATATGAATTTATTACAGTATTCGATTAGATCAGATAATGTATATCACTCTAAAACACCTCCGCGTAACAATACTTACTTCATCTTCTTGGCAGTGGGCTTTTTATTAGGTGTGAGGCTTTTGTGTCTCTCCTTGTGTTTCTCCATGGCTCTTTCTATTTTTCCTTTTTTGAGTTCCTCTCTCTCTGCACCCATCTTCTCCACTGACTGAATCCCAGAGCCGGCTGTGTGTGGATAAGGTTTTTCCAGCACTCCTCTGTCCATGTGTTCTCTGTCTGTTCTGTTGAGCTGGAGCAAGTCCTGGTTCAGCCCCACTCTCTCTGGCCTCCTTTCTGCATCGATCTGCTGGTGTTTGTCCAGCCCGCATTCCTGTCTCCGCTCCTTCAGAGAATGTCCTCTGTCCAGATGACCTCCATCTAGACCTAATCTCTCCGGATGGTCGGAGTCAGGGTGGAGACTGCTGAGTCTGTCCGAGTCGGAGTTGTCCATGTCAAAGTGGTCGTCGTCAGGCAAGTCTCTGTCTGTTCTCTCTCTCCTTTCTTTCTTGGCTGGGGGTGGAGCGGCGTACTGCTGAGCGACCTGCTGTGCCACGAGTTGAGAGTTTATCCTAGGTTTTCTGGAAGAGAAATGTTTACAGAAATCCAATGATCAAGGGTTTCGTTTGTTTTGTTTTGCATGTGAGTTTCAGACTGATGTGGTTTTCAAAAGTCGATATTAATGCCAGAATGTACAGAGCATGTGACAGATGACTGAGATAATGCACATATACATTACGTATAGAATAATGTGCAGTCAGATGGTCATTATCGCAAAATAATAATCAGGACCCTTGTGCGAGTGATGTCTCATTTTTATGACCAGCTGACTGTATGTTATCCCACTTATTATATGGCTACTTACCAAATGACTAAACAATACCATTGATGTGAAATATTGCAATACAACCTGAAACTGCTATATTAGCTTACTGTAATGTATGATCTTAGACAGGAGATGAAGGAGAGGTATAACTTGAGCACAGCTATGTAGACAACAAAGATCACCCAGATCAGTGATTAGATACACAATTGACAACATTTTTAAAATCTTAAGAAACATATATTCAGTAAAGGGTCAAAATGCGTCATTGGAAGTGTATGATATGATAAATTGTATTATAGCATTTTTGATATGCTTAAAACAATTAAACGATTTTGGATAATTGTTTATTATTTAACTTTATTTTAATTAAGGGTTGTATTCTCACAGGGTTTAAAAAACTTGCTCTCTGTGGTAAAGAAGAGTAATTTAGTTTAAGGAGAGCTACAGTAATACTAATGGATCTGTGTTAATAATACCCTGTTGACACGTTGTGATTGATCGGCGTTTCTCTGTGATGGTCTAATTAAATTATCTGTGTACTGTTCCAGCTTTAACTTCATCTGTGCTATATTGACAGCACATAATCAGCATTCTCTAATCATATTAAAGTGTTAGAGGTTGTGCTCATATTGACAAATAAACAAATAAAAACATTGCTATTATAAACACAAAATATTAAAGTCTAATGTAAATGAGAAACTAATGTGAACACGATTTCAAAAACTCGTCATTTTTAAGCATAAAAAAAACCCTTAGGACAGTTTTACTACTGAAAATCTGCTTTACTTTGACAGGCATTTTATTTAGTTTTATTACTGTGAAGTCCACAGCATGAGTTTGGCTGAAAAGAAAGAAGCCAGGCTTTCATTGTGGGTTTGTTTTTCATGTCAGTCTGTGTTGTATCCAGCTGATTCACACAGATGTTGCTACTCTGGTGCGTAACAGCAGCCAGACATCACATGTATTTAAAGCAGTGGCATATCAGAATGGCCTAATAAACATCAAACAGCCTCCTTACTACGCCGACTGATCCTGTTGCTTCAGCCAAGCCTAAAAATTACCATTCAAGCAAATGATGGAGTAAAGAGATGCCTGTGTACTTCAGGCCATACACAACAGATGAAAAGATTGTAACGAGAGATATGAACATCTGAGATCTAACTAGTACTGCATTTCCACATTCATCCCAGTATGACTTTTATAGTGCGTCATATTTTTAGGAGCAATCAATAAAACATAAAACACTCTGCATTTATCTCATGATTCAGTCTATTATTGGTACATTTGAATCAGCTAATATACTGCCATCTGTGGCTTTGCTCCTGCACAACAATTATGCATACATTAAATATCTACTAAATGATTAAATTGTTTTCTTTTTCATCATGGGACCATATACATACAATTATTTCAGTGAACTTGGTTTCATGGACTAGTACACTAGGTAGGAGTCAATCATGGTCCAAGCAAATGAGTCTTTTCTAGTATTTAGTAAAAATTATCTCCTTATAAAATGTCTTTATACTTGGGATAAAATATTCAGTTTTACATCATTTCGCAATGTTGGTTTGAGCAGATCTGGCAAATTTGTCATGTCCCTAATCAAGTAAAAGAAAAAAAATGTTGTATAACTAATCCAGCTTTTTCCTAAAGGGATGGTTCACCCAAAAACGAAAATTCTCAGAGCTAGCTTTGTGATGACATGAAGGTTTAATTTATCCATTCTTTGTTTGATAGAATCACAGAAAATTAGATGTATAATACCAGAAGATTATCATAGAAATATAAAACTCACTTTCAAGCTAACTTTAGTTCTTTATTCGGATCCTGTTATTTTTTTGCCGCGGTGTAACTATTTAAGTTAATATTAATTAATAATTTAAGTTAATCAAGATGACAGCATTAATGCATTCTAAACAATACACCCAGATGCATAAAACCATGTTTCATACTTTGCACTTTACTTAGTAATGCAGCATCTGCAGGAAAAACTCAATGCATCTAACAAAACAACAATGCTGCACTAACAAATCTGAGACATTTAATGCGTTTGGGGGAGTGGGTTCTGAAATGCCTTATCTGTTGTCATTTTAAAAATGGGGCCCCAGTAGCACAGACCAGGATGCATTCATAGTGTGATCTACTGCTTGTCCTCATGTGTCATTGAAATTCTACAGGAATCGTATGACGTCAGTATGTATAAAGTACAATCCAAATCAACAAGTCATTATATCAGTGTTGACATCCTAAGTGCACGCATCTGCACATTTTCCCCAATGGTTTTGAATACAGGACTCCCCTCTTTTATAAAGCTGCAGTGCCACTTTACCTTGTAGATGTACCTTTCCGCACATCACATATACTGCATTTGAATGCCTCTGCACTGTTTTTGAAGGTGCAGACGCTACAGTCCCAAAATCCGTTGTCTGCAGAGGGCTTGGCTTGTCTTTTTGGCCTGCAAGAATTAAAGTAAAAAAACTGTCAGGTTATTTAAATAGCATACTGCACCCTAATTAGCGGAAGTGTCATCATGTGCTCTTAATTCTATAGAGCAGTCGCTTGAATTAAGCGCATCTTAAAAGACGCCTGTCCTCCACAGTTATACTATTAGCCTCTCGATCTCATTATTTTGCATCCCTACAGGGCATACAAGCATCGGCTTTCGAAAAGAAAAGCGAATGAAAAGAAGAGAGGAGGCGTTTCCTAAATTCCCTTTGTCTAAACTGGATACCGGGAGTCAGACAAGGCTGTATATCCGCCATGGCTGCGCTTTTTTCTGTTAAATCCGAGCAGGAAAA
>JAZGTI010009913.1:0-18279 GCA_036877585.1 Botia kubotai
TTGTGTTTCACAGCTCTAGTGCCTGACAGTGTGAAAAAAGAGCTTCTACAGAGAATACAAGCATTCCTTGCTCAGCATTCTACATGATGCTCAGTTCATCTCAGAGGGCGGCTGGCAGTTTTAGTCAATGCCTGAATGTTTAATAATGATTTTGTTCTTCATTCTGTATTTTTGTTACTGCCAATAAAACTTGATCATGTTTGTAAATTTTTTTATATCGTACAGCCTTAATCTTTGCAAAGTACATGTCAATGTCTTTCCTCTGTATACATTTAGTATCTACATGTTGTTACCTGTTAAAATCAGGGATTTTTTCTTAAAACACGTAAAGTCAGATTTACCTAATGTTAAAACTTTCCATGACATTAAACACAGTGGTTAAACACACCACAGCCTACTACTGTCTAATGAAACAGCTTAAAAACCAAAGTGTGCGGATGTCTGCTGCCAGATGGACCATTTAACAGCCTTTTAGAAAACCTAATGATGACAAAGATGCATAACAACAGCCTGTGTTTGTTTATTGGTTGACATGACCGCGAGTGTTAATTTGATTCATTTCACTACAGTGTGCAGTGTCATTAAAAGACCACCAGATGGCCTGTGTTTTTATGAGCTTCTTGAGCAAAATGGGGGAAAACGGGAACTGCAAGAGAGAGAATCAGAGTCCTGAGAAACAGCAAGAGAGAAGAAACAGAGTAGCTTTAGTGTTGATTCCTGGTCCTCCTTCCAGTCTGGCTGAGAAGCATCAGTGTTTAGTCTGTAAACTGGTCTGAAAGATAAAGCACTTAGGAAGGTGTGATGGATTTACTGCTTGACCAGAAGTCATCAGTGCATGCTGTCACAAAACAACAGTGATTCACCTTTCATAGTTACTCCTCTGGAAACTCTTCCAAATAAATTAGCTTGTGAATTCACAGTTGTGAAAGACTTTGTCCCATGGCAATAAAAATTATAAATATAATAAAATAATTAAAAATAATAAATACATTATTATTTTTAGTTCTATTGACTCAGCTAACAGGAGACGTTCTCAGAATATTGGCTAACAGTCTCTAAAAGTTATCTCAAAGTTATCCAAAAGCTTTCTTGCAGTAATTGGGTAACATTCTAAAAATGTTAAATTTTGACATTTTTATTACTTAATGGAAATGTTAGGAAACGTTCTTACAACCTAAAACTGTTAGCTGGGAAGTTCATTGACCTGCTGCTTCAGCAGCACTTCAGCTGACGTCAGTTAAAGTGCAGTAATGTGTTCTATGCAAAGATGAATTTCATTTCAAGGTTAAACAGTATTTTGAGATTCCTACCAGAGATATGAAGGTCTGACGGCATCTTCTGTCTTCTCTGTGGAGGGATGTTCTCTGTACAGCAGGTAACTGTGAGTTGTGCTTAACATCAGGATCAGCAGAGACTCGTGTGTCTGGCGAACCTGTGCTCCCCGCAGCCCGACAGAACCGAACCAAACACCAGCCCTTATTCCAGCTTAATTCCCAGTTCAGCCCAGTTCAACACACAGTACACAGTACTGTATCTTCATCCACAGCCTCAGCCTGTACATACATAATAATACAGCATTTACTGTACAGCTGAATCAATATCACTGAAATAACACAAGGGTCATGCTCACACTGTGGTAACAAACATGTGATTCTATAACATTTATAAACATTAGATTTATTAGATCTTCTGTATTATGCCTCTGTGACAACAACACACTCCAGCTTGTTCACAGTTTGACCAAATCTGCAGTTATCTCCATTACAGCGTTTAATCAGAGACACAGTTTATGTAAAGGCCACTGACAGTGAATTGTGATGATCATAACCTGTCTTTCATATGCTTGTGATAACATGTGGACCTTGCATCCACTTAGTTCATCTGAGAGAACCAACACAGACGATCTCGCTGTTACACAAGCATGACCTCCCGGTTAAATCCCTCCTAAATGATCCGAATCTTCTTTATGTCAGCAACACGATTCTAATCCCAGTTCATGTTCCGGAACGTTCTCTGGAGAAGCACAAACTTCTTAAACTGTGTTTGTAATTTCATGTAACCTGTTGACTGTAGCACTGGTTCTACCTCCTCAGAGGACACTGGATGATCGCCCGTGAAGACGCCCTCAGTGTGGAACAACAGTCCGCTGGGTTCGCTGGTTCCACTGGAGCGGCTGTCATCAGTCATGTGAAAGTCGGTCTATTAGGATGTATTACGTCTAACCCGCGCCCGAATGATGTCGCCATTTTTTATTTTTGTCGCTGTCATTATGGTAACGTGTTATTAAAAGTTGTCCGAATTCAGTATTTGCACATGCAGACAGTATTCAAACGGTATTTGATGTTTGTCTTACATAAACAAAGATAATGCGCGTATTAGTAAAGTTTGTGCGCATGTGCAAGGATCAGTTATTGACCTGCGCGCAAGACTGCACGTCCACTGCGGTTCACGTACACATGATAGAGAAGGCAACAATATTAATATTATTATTAATGTGAAGCAGATTCTGCTCACACCTGTCTGTTCAAACGGTCCTGAAAGTCTGATTTAGTGGATATTTCTGAAGTCTCCTGTTGTCTTTGAGCCCGAGGAAACTTTAAAGCACACAATCCCGGAAGTAACAGGTGCCTCTGATTGATCGCTCATCCCAGCGAGTTCACTGATTGGTCAGTTTGTAGAGTCTCATGGCCAATCAGTGCAATTAACAGCAGTCAACGCCCACCGCAGCGGTGAGAATACACGCAGCTTGTGATCGCCAGCTGAACAACTGCACAGTTTATAGTTAGAGAGTTAGTCACCAATCTGGTTGGTAATTAGTAGGTTGACACGTTTGGAAAAGTTTACACCGTATCATTTTGTCTGTAAATCTGATTAAAAAAAGGCTTTGTTAAAATAAAGGTTAAGAAAAATATGTGACCCACATATTTTTAAATTAAGTTTTCATTTTTCATAATTTAGGTATGTTTCATAAAATTTATTCTTTGTTCTGATATGGTCTTAATGTCTTAGACAAAGAAAATCAAGACCTTGCCTGGCTGAAATAGTTTTGCAGCTGTTTATTATGTCTGTTTTGAAGTATTTAAGTTCTGTGCAGTGTACATGGCACCAGGTAAAACGATACACTAGTTTACAGAAATATGTATTTTTGCTGAAGTTACAGCCATCTCAGAAGAAACTTTTGACTTCTTCATTTTGCTCATCCAGCAGAAACTCCAGGAAACAAGAAGTTCTGCCCAACTCCACAGGGAAGATCTCATGATCTCAAGTGATGGTTCTGATCTTGACCATCACAGCTCCTGTCAGAACACATATTCCAGGTTTCTGATTCTGTGACGGAACAGCTCAACCGTCTGTTTACAGAGATTGTACAAACATCAAGCACAGTTTCTCATACTGCCTGTGCTCCACAGACATCATCTTCACATCAGCACTAAAGTTACTGCACCAGTCTGCGTGTGAACACTTTTTATTAAAGAGATGATAATAGAATAGCAGTGGGAAATGACAAAGAAATGCTCAAAACCTCCAAATGACAATAAAACAGAACAGATATCCAAACGTTTATTGCAACTAAGATTGGCTTGTGCTAAAATGTGAGAACAATTCAGGCAGAAGGTACAAACATGCCCGAGGGGTAAAAATAAAGGAGAATGGATGGTAACAAAAGCTGTGTGTGATGTTTTTCATAATGATCTGCTTCAAATCATTGAATCAAATCACGCAGATCATAACACCAGCATCATTATTATTCTGTGTTCATTCATTTATAAGCTTCTGAACAATTTACAAACTCTCAATAGTTAAAGACATCACACGGCTTTCTTAGAAATCAGTTAGAATCTTTTCAATCAGTAAGACTGTATTAACACAACACACATCGCTGTGATGAATCAGAATGTAATTGGTTCGACCCGTGGGTAATATTTTTACAGTTTCTTCATTTCTTTGAATGCTTCTTAGTAACACACACAGGATTCTATCAAACATAAAAGATGCTTTGATCGCCAATTCTCGTGTTTCCATGACAACCAACCCACTCACATACATTATCAGTTGATATCATATTATCACATACATATCAACTGACATTTTATTTAGTATTAAATCAGATCGAATCCCTGTTCAGGTTTATAACAAATGACATTCATTTGAGGAAAAAATGAGATCGATATACAAGATCAGTAACAATTATTCCCAATTAAACCATGATTACCAGAATGACCAAGATTACTGGAGAGAAATGGAGGAGCAACTGCTAAAAAGAGCAGAAACTGAAGTTGGCATGAATTTGTTCAGTGTTTAAAGCACAGTTACAAGATTTCATTGATGAAGAGAAATAAAAACAGGTGGAAAGACACATGAAGGCAAAAAAAAATGAGCATAATTCTGCTTCTAAAATCATTCTGCATAAATTCTCTCAAGTTTTATAAATACGGACACAAAAACCGCACTCAGTTCTTTTGTTACAGTTAAGCGCACTGTAAGAATATGTACAATAACTCGAAGGAACGGAGGGGTTTTTTGTGTCGTGTTCTGTCCAATATAAAAACAAAACCCAAGAAAACTAAGAATTCTGCAAGACATCTGAAAGACTCCAGAAACATCTCAGAGATGCGGAGACAACAGTGTGATGTTCAGAACAGAAAACACGCTCAACACCATTAGCTGATTGGCTGCTGTTTACAGTGTCCAGTGCGCTGTGTCAATGTTATGACAGTTTGACAGCCATCTTCTGCTCTTTCTTCATCATTCTTTGTGCCTCTTTCTCCATTTTCTTCCTCTGTTGCTCCATGGCACGTCTCTCTCTCTCCGCCAGCTTCTGTTGTCTGCGCTCAGGAAAGACAGAGAAGATTTATGGTGTTATGATGTTTTAAAAGGTGCTTCAAATAAAACGTAAACAAACTACAGCGTAATTTGAATTTAATTAATGTGGAAAACACTTAACAATTATGACTTTACGAATGTGACGTGTACAACTACATAATGCCAGGCCTGGCTCAATGCGGCGCAGGTTGAATGAACTGTGCTTGTACACTGCCATCTAGTGGACATATACATACGACACCAAACTCCTCCTGTAGAGCGACATCATTTGACCATGACAGAATTCTCACACTGATCTCAGATCTGTTTTGATTTTGGAGGGAAATCAACTGCTAGTAAACACAGCTGAGAGTAAAACATGTTTATTGGTAGCTAAAAGAAAATCAAATCAAAGTATTTCACGAACACACGAGGGGACGTGTAGAAGGTTGTGAATGACTGGAACTTCAGAAAACTGATTTAAAAACCCGTCATTTACAACTTTAGCTTGATCTCTTACACCCTAAATGTTGATTTATTTATTTAATATTTCAGCTAATTTGATGATTTTGCTGCCAGTAAAATAACTCCACAGAATTCAGCAGGAATTCACCATTTGTGGCTGCGCTCAGAACACACTCGCACTCGTGTGATTTAGCTTTAATATTAGCGGTGCATTAAATGCACGGAGCATCAGAAACAAGCACTGCACAGCAGCAGCATCCCATAATAAGTCAGCTGACCTTAGCACTTCCTCTGCCTCCCAGGCTACGTTTGCCTCGTCCTCCCAGGCATTCGTGTCTTCCTGCCAGGTGTCGAGGTCCCCCAGCTCCGCCTGCAGCCCACACACACACACACACACACACAAACACCTCCTGCTTACATCTCATGTGATCTGATCACCAGCGCTCTGTCAGGACAGATCGCTCTACAGTCCAGTCTCATGCTTCAGGAACAGCTCACCCAAACATTAAAAATCTGCTGTTATTTTACTCACACCCTCAGGCCATGAACAAGTGACATTTTGTATATGAACAAAGTTGTTTTTTTGAAACTGTGATTCATAACATTCGGAGTGTGCCATGTCTTCAAAAAGGCAGATAAAGTATCAGATAGTATCATATCACGTCTGTATCATATCTGTAATGTTTCAGTAGAGTTAAGTCTCTCAGGGAAAATGACACATGAGATGTCAGAGGGGTTCTGGCTCTGTAAAGCACACCATCTCTTTCTGTACTGGAGTTATAACTGATGAGCTACTCACAGATGGCTGGATGAAGGACATGTGTTGAGTGGCAGCTAATCTGCTGGAGAAACCTGAGGAGCTGTCCAGCACTGACACATTCACAGGTTCCCTTTTCTTCAACACAATCTGGAACACACAGAGCACAACCCACACACAGATATTGGTCCTTTATGTCTTCTACAGTATATATAATAACTCTCAGCTGTCCTGTAGCTCAGTGGTTAGAGCATGGCGTTAACAACGCCAAGGTCATGGGTTCGATCCCAGGGATTGCACATGCTCAGAAACAATGTATAGTATAATGCAATGTAAAAAGTGTCAGATAAAAGTGTGTGCCAAATGCATAAATGTATATATAATAATTCTGCATATATAGTGGAGTCCACACAGTACAAGATCAAATCTAAGGGTGATAAGGGAAACAAAAATAAAGTTAAGACTTTAAGACAATTATGACATAAATTGAAAACAAATTGATGCAACTGAGAAAACCAGAGAGAGAGAAGTGACAATTAAAAGGGAAAAAGTTGATAAATAATGACGGTACTTTTTGTGTTTTCCTGATGGTGGGAGTCATGTCTTTGAAGTAGTCTGGCTCTTCATCTTCAGGGTCATTCTGTGGAGGAGGAACCGCGCCGTTACCGCCCTCAATTTTGATGCTGGTGGGAGTTTCTTCATCCCATGAGCTCCACTCCTCGACCTCAGGCTGCAGTGAAATCACACAACACCCACATCAACCATGACCACCTGCATGTGTCTCACTGCAAGAACTCCATGCTTTACTGCTTGTTATTCTGACGCATGCAGATGCACGGCTTCTTGCTGTGAGAGATGCAAAACACAACAATTCCATTCATCAGACATGCTTCTATTGAAAACGCTGTAAATCTAACAGGAATGCTGAAGTTATACACTGAAGTTATACATCATGTGCATAACATTAAATAACCAGTAGCTAAACCAGCTCTCCTTTCAGAGTGATGTTCTTCACCAGAACATTTAAATGAAAACAACTCCAAATTTACCCAGTCGCTGTGGCTAACACACAGTTGGAAATTAGGTCATTTTTACAAACTGTATCAAATACAGACATTTTCACATCTTCTACATATGACTCGTCTTCATCTGTGTGCCATACTTCCTATACATTCCCATAAATTTCCAAATTAAGTTACCAAAATTCCTAGAATTTTGCAATCTTTGTCCTATGATGATAGACTTTAAAACCTGTTTAGGTGCTGAGGAATAATCCACTGTGGTTGGAAGGGTGATCTGATCCCCGCTCAGCTTCCGTGACCTTCCAGTCCTACAGTAACAACAGACATCAGTCAGAACACAGTGTGCAGAGAAATGATTGTGTGAATCAGAGCTTAATTCTGTCCACGGCCTTCAGAATGATCAATGTTTCCTAATCTACAAAGCTGATAAATATAAAACTGACATTTTACACTTACCTGCAAATCAGTCTTTTCAAGAATGAAAGAACAGATGCCAAACAGGTGCATATTTTAAAAAGGTGAAACTGAGTGATGGCCATGTTATGAGGTTTATCTGAAGGAAATTAAAGATGGAGAGAGGCGCATTCATTCATCATCTGAATGCAGAAACACTTTAAAACTTTATTAGAAAGTAAGAATCATCAGAAATGTGGATTTTATAAAGACAGGACTCTATGTACAGTCCTAAATACTGAACAGAAACTGCACTTCTACAGCCCGATACACACTTAGCTGACAACAGTCAAGGAAGCAAACAGACGAACAGCAACAGCTAATGTTAGTTACATGTGCGACAGGTCACTGAACCTGTCTGTTGACTGTAGTTTACTGTCACTGAGCCTAAATGATGAATGATGAGATTGTGTTGATCCATCCAGTTCCTCACCGGTCAGGTCAATTAAAGAGAGTTGATGAGCTGAAACCACAGTCTGACAAATACACAACACGTGATCTCATACAGATGAACAGAAACGGAGGATTAATGAGTTTTGGCAAAGAAAGAGCTCAGAAGAGCAGAAACTATTTCATTAACATTAACAGAAGCTGTCAAGGGTCTCAGTCCAGCCCATAATATGCAGGCAGCCATCGTCCCTTCGTCGTCCCACATCAACAGGGAACTGGAGTCTGTGGGATGCCAGGTTGGCAAACCTTTGGTTAATTGTGATCATTTTAGACGTATTAAGAAAAACGTACAAAACGTACAAAGTTAATTGAAAAAATAGAAATATACATCAGTTCATACTTGTTTATTTATGAGCCTGGGATCAGTGTTATACATTGTTATACAGCAATTTTTATATGAATTACTTCAATGTGGGTTAAAACGCAACCTGGCATCCCTTGCGCAAATATAAAGCGACGCTTTGGTAAACGTTCAAATGTACGGCGGCCGGTACGTGCCAAAATAACCGCTGGACTGCTAGTGTTAGATCGTTACCGCGGGTTGTTTTATTTCCCGCTTGTTAAAAGTTTGACATACCGCATAAATCATATTTGGCTGAAATTCGTGTATTGAAATATTATATATACTGTTCTGTATAATACTATACCGTGATTTTGGGGATATAATTGCGCGTCATTTTATATAACATAATTGTGTGCAGCAGTTACTATATAATGTATGGTATATATATATAGAGAGAGAGAGAGAGAGAGAGAGAGAGAGAGAGAGAGTTTTGCCTATGTGGGGTAGTTCTGAACTGGTTTTACACAGATTTGGCAACCCTGATCATCCAGCGAACGGGGGGTGTGGCTCTCCAGCATCACTCAGTGAAGGGCGGAGCTGGCACGGGACGCCCAAAATGCTGCATATCACCAGCCGAACTGTAATAACAAGCTAAACCAGATTTCCTGTTAAAACACCAACCTGGGACATTTTCCCTGTTAGTTTGATCCATGCCTCATGTGATCGCCTCGGTGTGGCGAGCAGTCGCGAGGAGCACCGATGTCGCCAGATGTGTAAGTGTCGCCCTGGTCAGATAGTCCGGTTTCCTGTAAACAGCTGCCTTCCTAAATTCTGCCTTATGATGACAGTGACGCGTTATTGTGAAACGGCATGCCATGCATTTTCCGTCCCGCGAGATTGTATGATATGTAAGCAATGCATTTGGATGGTCGATGGGTTACTGCTGTTGTGTGTAATTACTGGTGGCCTTCATCCTGTTTAACGAGGTTCTGAGTTGTTTGGTGAGGTGGGTTATAACGAAACATTCTGGTCTCATTGCTGAATAATGCTCGGCGCTATTCCACACTCCCTGACTTTTTGGGAACAGCTTTCCCCCAGCTTGGGAACGTTGGCTAACGTTTTCTAAAAGTTCTCTCAAAGTTATCAAAAATGTTCGTGCAGTAACATTAGTAGAACCCTTGTCTAACGTTCCATGTCATATATATCAAAACGTTATTCTTAAAATGTTAGTGGAATGTTGTAGAAACGTTAACATCATTTAAAAATGTTTGAATAACGTTGTTACAACCAAGTAAAAACGTTTAGAAAACTGGACGTTTTAAACGTTCCTTAATGGAAACATTAGGGAAACGTTTTTACAAACTGTCAGCTGGGTTATTTCATCAGTAGACATAGAAGGTGAGTGTAGTATTGATTTTGTGGGACTGTAACTACAGTGTCTCCTGTACTGACATTGTTGCTTTTGCTGAAGTGATTCCCAGCTTCCATACTGACCTTCTGCATCTCCTAAACATCCATATTCCTGCTCACCATCTGGCATTTCTGTGCACCGAGATATTTGTGTGAACTTTAATTCTGAAACGTAGCATTTATTGCATCTCTGTCTGTTTCACCCCGTCAGAATGGCATTTGTGTGGTAGGATGAGAGCTCCAGTTTCACGCTTCCGGGACGTGGAGAGGCAGGCGTACAGCCTGCAGCCCGCTCGGTGTCTACCACGCTGTCATGAGCGCAGGAACAACATGTGGTTCATTAAAGACGCATGCGGCATCATTTGTGCGATCATCACCTGGTTACTTGTCTTCTTCGCTGAGTTTGTGGTGCTGTTTGTCATGCTGATACCGTCGGACAATCTGACCTACAGTCTGGTGAATGGCACCCTGTTCAACAGCCTGGCCTTCCTCGCCCTGGCGTCTCATTTAAGAGCCATGTGCACAGACCCGGTAGGTGTCAGCCGTATTGCCTGCTGGGTAACTCTTCAGAAGCCTCTGTATCGCTGTTAATCATGATGCTGGTGTTTTAGGGAGCTGTGCCGAAGGGAAATGCCACTAAAGAATACATTGAGAGTTTGCAGCTGAAGCCAGGCCAAGTGGTTTACAAATGTCCCAAATGCTGCAGTATTAAACCAGACAGAGCTCACCACTGCAGGTGAGGGGCGACAGCATGAGTCCAACATTTTATGGTCCTGCACCTTCCAAAAAAACACATATTTATATAAATATATTGAGAGCACTTATTGATTGCTGTCAGGACGTTCAGCCGGCATAACACTTCACTTATCCTGCCGTTAAGCAGAATTTTGTCCTTCAGTTGTTAACCGTTTAACTCACTTGTTTGAGCATCTCAACGTCAGTCTATGCTAAACCTCTTCTTCTCCAAACTCTTCATCAGTGTGTGCAAGCGCTGTATACGAAAGATGGACCATCATTGTCCCTGGGTGAACAATTGTGTCGGGGAAAATAACCAGAAGTACTTTGTGCTTTTCACAGTGAGTACTGACAACAACACACACACACACACACACACACACACACACACACACACACACACACATACATAAAAAGACTTTATCCTAAAGCTTTCCTCATAAAACTCTTTTGCAAGCACGATTAAAATTAAACTAATTTCATAACATGAACGATACATATATTTCATTCATTTAAAAAGTAACGCTGGCTGCTGTTTTCATTGTTTTTCAGATGTATATCTCTCTCATCTCTCTGCATACGTTAGTCATGATGGTCTTCCACTTTCTCAACTGCTTTGAGGACGACTGGACAAGTGAGTGAGGAGAGCACTTCTCCTTCATGTTTCTGAGCAACCTCATGAGGGTGTGGTGAGACCGCAAGCGTGCAGTTTAAAACGTTATCTGCTGCAAATATGCCAAATATATATTTACATTTACAGATATATAAAGCACAACCTAATATACAAGTGGTTAATCTTACACTTAAAGTGGTTTTACTGATCAAAAAGCAAGCAGATGTCTCACGAGGCCTTTTGAGACCAATGAGTGTAAATGCGTCTGTTTGTTCAGTCCACATTTAAGTTATTTTCCCCATCTAGCAGTAGAAAATGTCTCAGAACCCAAATCAACTGAGCATGTGTCAACAGTAAACAGGTCACTGGTTTATATGGTTCTAACATCAAACCTCTTTTAGCTGCTGTGTTGAATCTAGATTCTTTTTAAATGTGTCACATTCCCAGATTCCAATACAGATTCAGTGTTGCTAAATGTTTACGCCCCTAAACCCTCTTTCTGTGAAATCTCTCCTCCACAATGTCCCTCTGGCTGCACACCGCTGAACAAAGCTAAACTATATGTTGTGTCGCTGTACTCAATTGTGTATTTGTGTGTTAACGGGATAGTTCACCCAAACATGATAATGTTTCCATCATTAACACCCTCGTGTCATTCCAAACCTGCATAACGTTTTCTCTTGTGTGAAACACAGAAGAAGATATTTTGAGAAATGTCTCTGTGGTTTTGTGTCCGTACAATGGAAATAAATGGATGCCACTGTTTGTTTGGTTACCAACATACTTCAAAATATCTTCTTTTGGGTTCATCAGAAGTCACACAGGTTTGGAATGACATGCGGGTGAGTCAATGATGAAATCAATATTTTTGGGTGAACTATCCCTTTAAGACCGTGTGTATGTGCTCCCCCTCCCTTCCTGAACTCAGAGTGCAGTACCTTCTCCCCCCCGGCCACTGTCATACTCCTCATCTTACTGTGCTTCGAGGGGCTCCTCTTCCTCATCTTCACCTCAGTGATGTTTGGCACTCAAATCCATTCCATCTGCACAGATGAGACGGTAAGTGTGTGTTTATGATGGACGCTGTGATGTGTGCTGATTGTTAACTAGTTCAACCAGCACCTGTCCACACTGCTTATATGACACTGAATTCATAATCAGTTTTGGTCTGGACAGCAAACTTGGCTAACACCAGATCTGGTTAACTGCTAACAGTTGACTTTGAAAACACAATCTACAACACAAACAAACAATAAAAACAAGCATTCAAACAATTAAAGTTAAAAGAACTAAAAATCAAGGAAAATTGTCTCTTTTTTGTAACAGATATCCATCTCCACAGTTATGCCAAACTTTTGAAACAGGTATTGGGTAGAAATTGTGAGGTGGGAGGAGCTTCAGATAGTGTTGCAGACAGTGGGCGGGGTCTTGAGGTCAAAAAGCTTGCAATATTAATAGGTTTTAATATAGTGTCAGCCAGTCTATGACATTTGCTTGCTTGGGTATTAAATGAGAGTTTTTAGCGGTTTGGAAAAGGATTGTGGTCCTGATGTTAAAACGTAGCCTTTTGAGTTAGTCGTGTGGTTAAAATTGTGTTTTACTGGAATGGGTCAGTTGGGTATTTACACACTCTGAAATGTGGGTTATCTCTTGTTTTCAGGGCATAGAGCAGTTGAAAAAGGAAGAGAGAAGATGGACCAAAAAAACTAAATGGATGAACATGAAGGTGGTATTCGGACACCCCTTCTCAATAACTTGGTTTATCCCATTTTCCACACCCGGTCACGGGAAAGCCGACCCCTCCCAGTATGTGGTCTGAGTTGGGAAGCTGTAAAGCTACAGACTGGAGCGCATCTGGACCGGCCTTATAAACTGAAACCTCAGCGATGTTTCATTCCTTTGTAATCTAGACCTGAGCCTAAATCATCTTTCATTCATTTCCATGAAAAAATCAAAACTTTACATTTAACACGTCATCATCTCTTGTGTTTCTGCCTGTATCGAAATGAAAATAAAAAGCTTTTATGCTAATGTAATCACTGTTATAATCTCCTCAGAACAGTTCACAGTCAGAAACTTCTGTTCATTAGGTATGAGCGTTGACAACTATTCACTAAAATGATATATTATGCTTACAGTTGTAAGGGATGTTTGATCTATTGCTGTACAACAGAATATTATATAAGCGTTCAAACATTCTTGACATGATCAATTTAATCACAATTGGGTTCTCACTTATTTTCCAAAATATGACAAATGTAACAGTTTACACCAAATAATGTTTATACACCAGTTTTCAAAAATTGTATTTGGGATAAGACTGTAATCTGTTACTAAATTCCACAATCAGTGCATTACATTTAAATTTTACACCCCAAAGCTTGACAGTATAACACATTTTAAAGGGTGAATGTTAATATGGACTAATGTAACTGATACACTTAACAGGCAGCTGTTAAGTCAACTTCCCTCTCTGTACACTCTGATTATGAAAGGCTTTACACAGACTGTTACAGATTTCCAGTGTCTGCTACATCTATATACAGTATACAAACATAAAGTGAATTATACATTATCTGGCTTAGTACATGACAGATAAACAGTGTTTTTGGTGTTTTTTTCAATCATTGTTTTGGTTAATTGCATTTAGTACATTTTATTGTACGTTTTTGTTGTGAATGAATGAAATGTGTGTATAAATAAGACAATCATTCATGTTTTTTTTTAATGGTGAATTAAAAGTTGAAAAGACTTAATTATGTTGAAACTGTTTTTCTTACATAACACTGTATCACTTGTGTTGTGTCTAAAAACACAAAAAACTGTCTTTGCCTTCTGATAAACAGTCTAAAATAAGATCACAGAAACATTCTGTCACTAACCTGACATGTCTCCTGTGGCTGTTTGATGAATAGTTCCTTTGCTCAGACATCAACTCGCTTTCTGGGAATAAAAAGATACACATTTAGTGCTGAATTAGGTCTGATGTGTTTGATTGGTGTGAAATGGAGATATGTGTTTCTTTTAAAGCGATCGTAAGGAATGAGACTGTATGTTGCATGAGAAACAGGATTTGTTTCAGTTGGGTTATCTGTCTTATTAATGAAGCGCAGCAGAATCACGCACGTTCATGAGTCAAAGTTTTTATTTTTTATGATCCTTTTACTATACTCACCACTTCACTTCTTTTTCAGTCATATCAGTGGATTTTCAGCTGATAATGTGCCAGTGTGGCTGTTGTTCTCCATCTGTTTGTGACTGCTGCTGGAAGTCTCTCACAGGAGTCACTGAAGTGTGGTTTCATTGCAGAGCACTGAAAGGTTGAAGGGTGGCCTGGTTGAGCCCTTTCACAGACTGCATGTGTCAGAAAGACACTTCACAGCAGGTTCCTGTGTTCCCAGAGGGTAAAATCATTGAGGAGAATGTGTATGAGGTTCCATTAGAATGTTATTAGACGTTTGATTTTTGTCTTTGAAGAACTGAATGTATTACATAGTAGCATAGTGCATAGTAAGACTGAAAAATATTTAATATTGTATCCGTTTTATTATCGGCAATGTAATTTTTATGTTTTGTATTTATGGCTGAAAGTTACAATAATCATCAGATTGCAGCGATCTGGTTATATAAATCGTTTCATGTTTCCCAGTAAAGGCTGAGGAGTTGATCCACGCAGAAGTCCTGACAGGGTCAAAATGACTTCAGAAAGACAAGACAGATATATAAGTGGAAAGATTATGGGACATTCTAGTGTTATGCATCAAATGACTGTTACTTTTAAAAGCAGCATTTTATTAAACGTTCAGCTTTGATGAAACATACCTTGAATCCACTGGAGTGTTACACTGTACCCACTGTAAGTAAATAATCGTTTATTACTGTAGTGTAATTATTCACTTGTACCAGAAAACTACATAAACACTCAAAGAAAGTAACAGCACAAAAACACAATTACAGTGCGGTAAGAAAAGGCCATTATTGTTTGACAAATGTTAGCTGCTCTCATAACACGACATGACAACATCTACAGATTTAACTGACCCATTCATTTATCCTTATCCTTCATTTATCAACGGAACAACTACAGATAAAGTATTTAATCATCACAGAGGTACATGTACATTAACACTGAAATATCAAAGAGAATGAAACATGAATGCAGCTGTCAGATCTGACAGACACATAATGATTGTGATTTAAATATGTATCTAGATTTCAATGCGTTCTTTTGATATGTAACACTGCATTACTGTAACTTCAAAAAGTAATCACTGCATAACTGTAACTTCAATAAGTAATCACTGCATTACTGTAACTGTAACTTAAAATAATTTATCACTGCATTACTGTGTGACAGGCAGTCATTTTTCTTGTGTCTTTTCACAGCGTTTAGTGTTAAAAAGAGGCTTACTGGGAAATCAAGAGGAAGGAATTGAACCCATTTAAAAGAAACATACATACATACATATATATGTATATTTATATATAGTGTACCCCAAAACAACCCAAACAAACGAACCAACACCTTATAAAAGCACTCACAAAACAATCTTGATTCCCAAAGAGAGTCTGTTCTCAGAACCACTGGACGAGTGAGCAGCTGAAGGCATCTGACATTATACAACACAATCTGGTTTTACATCTATGAAACCAGAAACCTAAAAACTAGATGTGCATGGCAGTGTTGACATTCATCAACATGGAAACAGTTCTGATCTACTCTGCCCTTGAGTCAGATTGTGTGGAGATGTAGCACACAATCTGATGTAGTCTGTAAGGTGTGTTATGTTGGTTCCACAGGTTGTAAAAGCACAACAGAGTCTCAGTCTATGCTGAAAGAAAACCACTCAGTTCAGTTATAATTAACAGAGCAGTAACTGCACACACAGTTTGTTGACTCTTCATCTAGACATGATGTGTCTCTGTGGTGATTCTCCAAAACTTTAACACCCTTGTGGTTTTACACAAATAGTTTTAATTGTTATATGTAGAATTTCTTGTTAATTCAATGCACAGATGGATGCTGATGCTTGCAGTTTTGTTGTCCTTGTTCAAAGTCCTAATTTAAGAAGAACATTCTACAACTTTTCAAAAATTTGATTCCATCTCTTATTAAAGGTGATATTGTGAACCAGATCCACCAGAAGGCTGTCAGACAGCAGGAAAAGAGTTACAAATTATATAATGGCTCCAAAAAGTAGATAGACATATATACATTAATAATAACAAAAAAATCCCTAATTCTTGGGAGTAATTTGTTGACATAACAAAACATGGTGAGCCAGTCGCAAACCCCTGAGTTTAACCAGAAACCATTAGTGTATGTAACCAGAACTGACCTGGAACAAAGAGAGAAACGGAACAAACATATAACGCTGTGTAAGTACATCAATGTGAGCAGTGTTGGAGGTAGGACCATCCAGAGGAAGGTCAGGGACGGAGAGGCTGGGCTCTGCACCTGGAGACCCTCACAGGTGTTCTGGATGGCTCTGCAGACAGGTGATCATGTCCTGTACCGGCTTTCCCTCGAAACAGATCTGATACACAGCTGTGAAGAGAGGGAACCTGAGGAACAACACAGATTTGACAGGGTGATCACAAATGAAGTTTCCTCAATAGGGTACAAATTTCAATTTACTTACAGTAAAGACTGACAGGAAATTATTGAGGACAGAGAAAGGGGATGGGCCTATGACATCACTTCACATAGAAACTGCCTGGCTATTGGCCAGTCAATATAGCTCCGCCCTCACGCCGATATATATCATCAAGAGATGTTGTTTCACGGGGAAGGTTAATATTCTTAAATAAAGATTACAAGGGCAAATTCATTTGTTTAAAAAAAGTGACCTGCACTGATAAATCAGTTTAATATTCCATATTAAAGTCCATTTTGAATTTTAAATATTGATTATATAGTTGGTAACACATACTTGTCCACCAGGTTCTTCTGTTTCAGTATGTGATAGACCTCAGCAGAAGTCAACGGTCCCTGAAGCTTTTGTCCATTTAACATTTCCTGCTCCAGTTCCTCGATGCTCTGAAACAAATCATGATCAATCTGTTTTCAGCTTCAGCACAAATGTCGACATTATTAGCCCATCAGTGGTGAAACCCAGTTAACAGTCGTACGGTTTGTTTACCTTCCCTGTTTTAGCAAAGGCCTCGGCCACACGCCGGTTCCGCCCTCCGTAGCAGGTGGTGATGAGGTCGGCCACGCCGCAGCTCTCCAGGAACGTGGCGGATGAAACAGAAGCGTCTTTGCTGAAGAGTTTGGAGAAGGCGATCATCTCCATCAGCCCCAGTCGAATGACCGCGGCTTTGGTGTTGTCTCCACACTGCAGACCGTCACAGAAACCTGCACCCACCGCCACAATGTTCTAGAGCAGGTGAAGATCAGAAGAGCTTCATCAGTAAGAACATCAGATCTCTGTTGAACCACCACCTTTTCAATGCTCATACAAAAGCTACTGGGGTGAGATGCACCTTCACTCTTAAAAATAGAAGAACCATTTTTGGTTCCTCAAAGAACCATTCAGTCAAAGGATCTTAAAAGAACCATTTCTTTCTTACAAGCTTTTCACTACAAAGAACCTTTTGTGCAACAGTAAGGTTCTACAGATGTTAAAGGTTCTTTATGGAACCACACAAACAACAATGGTTCTTCTATAGCATTGTAAAGCACCTATCTGACTAATGAAGAAGACATCTAACAGTGGACGAGCTCTTCTTCATGCAGGTGTCTGAATCGATATGTTTCTACTGAACGGAGCAGTGAGACTGATTTTCACCTTGAGGGCTCCACAGAGCTCCACAGTGTCAGCATCATCTACCACTGTGATTCTGAAGTTAGGTGTCTGCAGGAGTTCTTTAAACAGCAGCCCGTTCTCCAACACCTTACTGCCTGTAAATCATCGAAATCATGAATGACCAACAAGACGATGCAGTGTAAGATATTTGATTGTCTTTTAGCATGCTACATGACTGCTAGGGTGATCTGGGTAGTTGTTCACTGGCCATCCTAAAATCTCAAAGACATCCTGACCTGTTTGTCTGTATCTTAAAGGTAGGGTGCAATTTCAGAGAGGCTAGCAAAAGCAAACTAGCTTTGAAAGTGTAGCTCAGTGGTTAGAGCATGGCGTACCACCTGTAGCTCAGTGGTTAGAGCATGGCGCTAACAACGCCAAGGTCAGGGGTTCGATCCCAGGGATTGCACATACTCAATGTATAATGATCAATGTGTAGTATAATGCAATGTAAGTCGCTTTGGATAAAAGCGTCTGCCAAA
>JAZGTI010009914.1:0-18278 GCA_036877585.1 Botia kubotai
AATTTCAAATTAAATGCAGCATTATATTGTTTGATTTTAGGCCTATGATGTAATGAAAAGGATTAAGGCTGTGATCATGTAAGTTCTGTTGAAATAATTCAGTGAAACTGTCTCTGCCTGCTGTGGTGCTGCCTATATTTAGTATTGCTGAATATTTCAGATGGTTTCATCACAATCTCTATAATCTAATGAAAGATCCCACTTTATGAATCCCCCAAAAAGTGACAAGAGACACGGGGTATAAACTCAAATCTTGTGTTGTTCTCTGCTCATTAGGGTTGTAAATTTGTAATAAGCAGATAAGGGTTGTAAACCCCTTTATCTGCTGATCATAAGGCAAACTGATATAGTCTTATTAGTGTTGCAAGGTGAGGTTTTATAACGCAAAACTGGTCCCAAGTCAGTGTTTTCGAAGTGAATGAATCCGCTTGCACTCCATGCCCTCTGAGCCAGCATTTCTTACTTCTCATTTCCCATTGACACAGGAAACGGGCAGAACCAACCGCAAGCTCTTACACACAAGGTGCTGTTTTGAGAAACAGAACCACACAAAGCCCCTCCCCCATCCACACCCGCGCGGGTGCGTGTTCATCAGGCTGGCCGTGCGAAAGATAGATGCGCCGTCAATCTTAAATGTGGAAACTGCGCGTTATAAATCTGTGTCACTACAATATCAGTCAAAGAAAAAAAAATGAGGTTCTTGTTCTTAAGGTGCATGTAATATATGAACAGAACTATAATAAAGACTAAAGGTGTTGCATAGTAATACACACATGTGACCCCTTCTACATATTTGTATAAGACGCATAACGTGGAAAGAGTGATTTGAAAAGCAAAAAGAAAATAAAGAATGAAGGAGAAAAGAAAACAGAAAAAGACAGAAAGAATCTGCTCCCCTTTGCCCCTGACCACCTGCTCGGCAGTTCCAGATGTCAGTGGCAGGTGTGGATGTCGCTCAGGTCAGGAAAACGCAAGTATTTTTACAGACGCGCTGAAGACGAGCAGCACATGCTCTGTGTCCATTACAAAGGCTGTTTATATTAGCGGCTTGAAAAACTGCTGTTTTAGAACCTAAGACATATTTTTCAATATTTGCTTGGCAAGATTCTATATTTGACAACAGTTTGTGTTTGTTCTAAATGCCCAGATGATTTCATTACCTGTAGTTTATACAATGCTAGTCTGGCAGAGACTGTCTTGCTTGAGGCAGGGTGAGTTTGTTTGTGATGTACGCTCTACTGGAGGATTAGAGCCCTGAATACAGTTGGAGATCAAACAGGAATGTGAGCTTCCACAGAACATGAAAGTTTCCAATGACAGTTGGCCCCCGAACCAGTTCTTAGTGGAGACCAGCCCATGTGCCCAGCGTGGAATGCTAAAGATCTGAGAAATGCGTAATCGTTCAGATCGTGTTTTTGTGAGTTTGAAGGATTAAACGGACCACATTGCGATACTAATAACCCTGTTAGGATTCAAGATATTCTGAAACTAATGTTCTCTAAAAAAGGATGTTCTCGTGATGTGCTCGGTCATGCTTTTGTGAAAAGCTCAACATTTCAGTTGTTTGTATTATGTGTATATGCATTTGTGACCCTATGTCACTGCATGAATAGAATTACCAGTCAGTGACCTCTGAAGAAAGGGTATATGTCCAGCTAACAGTTTTAGGTTGTAAGAACGTTTCCATTAAGTAACACAAATGTTATTTTAAAAGTTCTAGGAACATTCAAAAGTCCAGTTTTTAACGTTATTGCTTCGTTTTAAGGATGTTGTTCGAACGTTTATTTCTGTAACGTTTTTGAAATGTTCCATTATCAACTTCAGTATAACGTTTTTGATATAAAAAACATGTTACTGCAAGAACGTTTTTGAGAACTTTAAGAGGACATTAGCCAACATTCTAAGAATGTTCCCTGTTAGGTGGGTGACCGCCTCCCTCTGCTCAAGAGAGGGGAAGAGTAAAGAGAGTGAGAACTTCCTGTTGATTTATGCGGTGTTGGTTTTTGGTAGACTATTGGCACTTCAGGAAACAGAGAATGATAGAAACTGAAAGGGGAGGGATGGTTCATAATGTCCCACAGGGCTGCTTACAGGTCCGGGTGTGTGTTCGCAACGTTTTTTACATTTTATTTCATTTAAGTAGTTTGTGGGAGAACATGCAGTACTTTAAACTTCTGTCACAAGCGATTTAGGGCAAACGCAGTTTCTCATACAAAGTCACAACAGTCATTTACTATATAAGCTAATCAAGGTGTTTCTGTTGACTTTACACCTTTACTTTATCTCAACGGTTTCACCAGTTTCTTTTTTCGTTTTTTTTAACAGGCCAAAAGGAGACTAGATCTGGAGGAACCAATTTATTTCCCGGAATTCCGCACTCCCAAAGGGAAAGGGCACTCTGCATCCACAAGAGTGCCAAGCCCCAAAAGTAAGTACAACTGAATGATTTGAAAATATACTGTGGCCACCCCTAAATAATTTCAAAAGCAAACACCTGTTAAAAACACCTGTCTAACCATCTCTCTTTCCTTAGAAGTGCAGCTGGTAAAACGCAACCTATAATAAAAGGACATGTTTCTCTCTCTCTCTCTCTCTCTCTCCACAGCTCCCAAGTCTCCAGTTGAGCGCACTCGATACGACACCTCCCTCGGGCTGCTGACGAAGAAGTTTGTGGGATTGTTGAGTGAATCGGCTGACGGGGTCCTGGATCTGAACTGGGCCACTGAGGTTCTGGAGGTTCAGAAGAGACGCATCTATGACATCACAAACGTTCTGGAGGGGGTGCAGCTCATTCGCAAGAAATCCAAGAACAACATCCAGTGGCTGTAAGTGCGTTAGATCGAAAGTTTTGTAAACTAGAGTTTACTAAAGACTAAATGTGTACACCTGAGACTTGGATGAGGGTAGTGAAACATGACATGAAAACAGGAGTGTAAACTGCTCAAACAATTTAGTGAGGTGAGGTTTTCTTAATTGGCATCATTGTGCATCATGCTGGTGTAGGTGTCGTCATTTTAAACACTGTGATCTGTGTGTGTTTTAGGGTCAGTGGTGTTTTTGAAGGATCTACCAGCAGTTCAGAAAGGACCAGTTCTCTCAGGAAAGAGCTTTGTGAGCTAGACAGGCAGGAGAAACTTCTGGATGACCTCATTCAATCCAGCTCGACACGGCTACGAGAACTCACAGAGAACAAGGACAATCAAAAATATCCTTTCTGTGTATGTTTAGGAGTCTGTGTGTGTATATAGAAAATGCATTGCTTAGACATGTTCAAGCTGCATAGATCCCTGAAGCAGAAACCTGTTGTCAAGATTTTTTCAGTTCAGTTCCTTGTAAATGCAAAGAAATAACACGCTTGTGCTTTTAAACTGGAAACGTATAGTAAGGAAATAAGTATCAATTGATGGCAAAGTTGTGCATCCCTAACTCAAGCACACATTGGGATATGTGACATACCAGGACATCCGTGCCATAGCCAGCCTGAAAGATCAAACCGTGATCGCAGTAAAAGCGCCATCTGAAACCAAACTGGAAGTTCCAGAGGCATCTGAGGTCAGTATTAGTTTTACTGCAAAACTAACCCTACTGTACTATACAACAATTGTTTTTTCTTTGCTTTGTTATAAGAACAAAATATTCAATTTTTTTTATTCTGTAACGTTTCAACATGTTCCACTAACAACTTAAAAAAACATTTTTGATATAGATATCTAAAGTTTAAGTTACTGTTTTAGAGAACATTAGCCAACGTTCTGAGAACGTTCCCTGTTAGCTGGTAAGGCCAGCTGGTTAATGCTGATTAAAATGTGTGGGCCTAACTGGTGAAGCTGGTCAAGTTTTTTTTTTTTTACATTTCCCTTTGAATCGCAGGGCTCGCTGCAGATTTATTTGAAGAGCAAAAACGGCCCAATCGAGGTGTACTTGTGTCCTGAGGAATGTTTGGAAGATGTTAGTCCCGTCAAGAATGCCACACCCAGAAAAGATTACCCACAATCCACCACCACTCCTTCTCTTCTCCCACCTGCTAAGCCCCAGCCAATTGAGGGTGAGTTATCAGTTTCAAAATAAACGCCAAAAGTATCCAGATGTTTTGTTTTCTTTTTTTTTTGAAAACGCATAGCAAACAAACTAATGTCAGTTACTTTCATTCTTCCTCACAGGTTTGGCATCAAAGTCCCAGCCATCATCGACCACCACCAGTGGCAGCACCTCCCTGCTGGATGTGGAAGAGATTCTGGATTTGCCTCCCAGCCTTCTGCAAATCACTGAAGATCAGCTGCCTGGTACGGCCTTCACGTCTGACCCAACTGGCCCCTTCGTTAGTTTTTCTCCTCCGCTCACTCAAGATGACTACCTCTGGGGTCTGGAGGATGGAGAAGGTGTCTCTGACTTCTTTGACACGTACGATCTTGGAGATCTGCTCAAAACATGAAGCATCTATGCTAGGAATCCTGGTCCTATGTGATTAAATAACAGTATGAAAGTTCTTTCAATTATAATTAGTTGTATTCCGTAGCAGATCCATGTAAGTTTAAAACGCCTTTACATTATGACATGGATTGAAGTTGTTAGTATAAAGTGCACTACTCAATTGGCATAATTTGTTCCATTTTAGATGTTGACATACTGAATTTGGAACAAGCCCCTGTCTTAATATTTTGAATACTATTGATTAGAACCGAACAGTACTTTAATTTAAAAAGTAGACAGGCGCCCTCTAGAGTTGGTCCTCATATTGGATTCATTTACACTATTAAGCCATCATTTATATAACGTCAGCCATATAATAGTAATGTATTTTGTTTATATAGTTAAGTTATCAATATTTTTGACAAAGTACTAAAAAAGTATTTGTCGCATAATTTTAATTTCCAGTTTATATATTTGTCTGTTGGCAATAGTAGTGGTCTTCATTTAATTTAAGATTGACCAAAAAATAAGGCATATGTTTTTGCCTTGTGTCTAGATATGAGCTAGAACATGCTCTTTTATCTTATAAGTAATTCTTTAATGGGATGTAGAGAACTCAGATAATTCTTAAAGCTTTTATAGCGCTTTAAAAACTGTGACTGTCAAACATTGCCAGTAGAGGGCTGTGTGACCATTGAAAGGCTGCAAACAAAGATGCTGAAGATTCTACAAGATAAAGGGCTGAAGATTCTAGAACATTCTTGGGAGAATTTTATACCTCTGCTTTATAACCAGGCTCGAAGAATTCCGAATTAACAGAACCAGTGATAAAATGATATTTATAAAGTAGATTCAAATTCAGTGATCAGATTTTTACTAATAGTGCTTGTTCATTCTACCTCCATTATAAGCCACAATGAGTTCTGAGATCTTGTAACAGTGGCCCTTTCCATGACATCAAGTAAAGAGTATGAAGTGCCACAAATGTCCATAAAAAGCAAAGTTTTAATCGCTGACACGCATATCTGTTCACCAGGAACCTCAGGGAGTGTCTGTATTTGACAGCTAAACGTAACATTTTCAAATGAATTATTCAAACTGATGAATATATATCTTTCTGTGGTCTTGAATCTTCCTTGTGAAATTAAGGGACCGGTGTTCTCAGGTTTACTGCTGCTTCTACTTGAAGTAGTTTAGGAACTTCTGGAGTCTGACAGAAACCTTAAACGGTTTGAACACTGAACTGCTGGGAATACAAAGTTAACATTGTTTCTGGTGGGTTTTTTTTTTTTCTTAAGCTGAATTCTTGCCACACCTGAACGGTAGGTTTTTAGCTGCCTAGACAAAGTAGAGTTTGTTTACATCTGGTATCTGTCTTCACTTCAGACTTTGAAAACACCCATTTTAAATGCAGAGCATGCCTAATTTGGGTGGCAGTATGACTTTAACCATGTTGGTGTATATAGATTCCCACACCTAGTTTAAATTTGTTCTGCCCAGATGGGGAAGGTTTTTACTCTAAACAGATGTAAACAAAAACACAGATCTACCAGCATTCTAGAACTTTGGCCTTTAATTCTAGACTATATATGATCTAGATTAACCTAGTATTCTTCAGTTCTAATCTTGGACTCTTTGTAATATTGGTTTAGAACTTGCTAAAGGTGCCCTTGGAATGGGGTTTAACAGCAGCTGCAATCAGATTTATTTATCTGATTAACTTGCCTTTTGAGGCGTGTACAAAACTTGTACCTGGGGTTTGTTTCATGCAACTGTCCCACGTGTGGACAAGTGTCCTGTCCTAACAAACTTGAAAAGTATGTATATGCATGAGTGTGCTGAGGTGTGTTTTAAGAGTTGCCAGTTTTGTGAATTTGATTGTAGTCTTTAGTGAAATTTGTCTGATTGTCTGGGATGTTTTTTTATTAGTATTTTTCACTTTCTCAAGCATTATGTTGTTTTTAATTGTACAGAATGGTTTTGTATTTGAAGGAATTTGGTCATTATCTCAGGATGTGTCATTTTCAAATGATTGTTTGTTTAACAGGCAGCACTTAGCATTTGATATGGTGATGTTTCAATGAATAAAGTCTTGGTTAAGTCAAAGTCTTATTCTGTGTAATAAGCATTTTTTGCAACTAATGTTTCTATTTTAGTGTTGTTTATGAAAACAAACTCGCCCACAGTTACGTATTTGGTAACATTTTACTTGTTGTAGTTTAGCTCCTTTATCCTGAGGTCAGTGAGCTACAGTGTTCATGTGTCAAATGAGCAAATTCCATAAAGATGAGTAAGAGAGAGTCTGTAACATCAATACAAAGTTAATGCATTCAGACCGAAAAGCTACATTAAACTACAACATTCAGACTGAAAACTACAGTCATTCTTCATTATATATTCATTAGTTCTGGTAATAAATCCAGTTATCCCATTAAGATATACATCACTAAAATCACTAAAATAAATAATTGCGAGATATTGTCGAGTTTATATCTATAATTATCTATACATCACACAGCCTGCTGCTTAAGCACGGATAATCTTGTGTTCCAAAGCCCTGATATTCTGATCTCTGTCCGTTAAATTCAGGCAGGTTTAGACGTGCGATTTGCTTTTCATATTCACTTCAGCTACATCACGAGACCACACAGAGCTTCCGACTTTCATCCTGGTTTTTTGATCACTTTAATCCTTAAATGTCGACTGCTTTTCATAAGGCCTAGTAAAGCCATACTTTGTTTAACAAAAAAAAATATCCCTGATATTTAAGCTTGTCCGTGCAGCTTTACTGAAATCAAAAGTGTTTACACCTGGAGTTAAAGCAGGTTTTTTTAATTGTTGTATTACCATCAAACTTGATTTCTTATTTGGTTGCCTTTTCTCAAAGACATAATATAACAAATGTAAGTAGTAAAAGTTATAGGGAAGGACATTTTTCCCCTTAATTATTTAGTGAAATGATTTTTCTGTAGTAAATTTTACATTAGTTAACTAACACTAATTTAATACATTTCTAATGAAGTCGAACCTGTTTCTCAACAATTTTAGGTTGTATGAACGTGTCTGTAACGTTGCATTAAGTAACAAAAACGCTTAAAAGGTAAAAGAAACATTTAAAACATTGTATTAACGTAATTGTTTGTATTCAAAGTTTTTAATTCTGTAACGTTTTACTAATTACTTAACGTTTTTGATATATGATACATGAAATTAAAGAAATGTTTTACTAACGTTATTTTAAGGTAAGAACAGTTTTGATACCTGGTCGAACTTTTAGAGAATGTTAGCCAACGTTCTGAAAAAATGTTCCCTGTTAGCTGGGTTTCTTCAAATGGAAAAAGCAAGACTGCTTCAGATAGGTTTGCACGCAAACGTTACACAGGAGGGCTTCCAGGGGAGGAATTTGAATTGCCCAGACGGATTGTAAAAACACATTTATAACTATGGAGTTATACAGTTTATATCAGTCGGTCATTAGATACAGGCTTTCAGACTGGTGTATAAACACAACGTTGTAAAATAAGGTTTAAAGAGGGATCTATGCCTTATTTTGTCATTGTTTGATTATAGTGGTAAGGCTCAGGGTTTGTGATTAGTGACCATCATTATTCTGCCAGAACAGCTTTTCTGCTTATGCACTCGGCACAGCTATCATCTTAAATCAAGCGCTCATCCCTTTGCTTTCATCTTCTTTTCACTGGTATCTTTCAGCGTTTTACCGTAAATGTGACCTCCCAGGACTGACATGACTGGATAAAATAGCTTTTCTCCTGTTCTAAAGTCAACAGATCTTGGCAGCACGGGTAGGCGGGGCTGTCTGCTGGGAATCCTTTTGGTCTGTGCTTTAACCTTTCCTGGAACACACCTCAATTTTCCTTCGGCAACCACAGACTCCACCCCATTTTACAGCCCATTGGATTGTTCGTGTTGCAGAACCCGTCCCCAGGCGCGTGTGATTGGCTGATTGTGAAATCAGGGAAGGGCGCGGGCAGCCAGCAATGGAAGTAAGGTGGAACATAAAGAGCCAAAAATGAAAGGATAGTTCAGAGGCCAGACATAAGACACGAAACTGCTCTTGAAGTTTTCTAAATGCACTTTTTAATAGCTTCCTATCTCTCCTTCACGATCACATGCTTCTCTCTCTCCTGCTCTGACCCCATTTCACGCCCTCCTGCAGAATGATGACGTCCACCCAGTTAAATCCAACATTTCATATCGGACCCTTTCATGCAGAAATACAAGCAGCCACACAAAGAGTGGCCACAGCCAGGGGGAGAAAGAGAGTATTGTTTGGCCACAAAACCACCATTACATCAACTATAACACATGAAACCAGGGCTGAACATAAAGACAATATGTGTACATTGGAATACATTGTGTGTGTGTGTTTGTGGGACACACACACAATTAAAAGTTCACATCTTGTATTAAGCCATATAATTTTTATTGAACGGATTGTAGGCAATTTTAAGGCATGGATCTGTTGTCTTTGTGATTTTACTTGCTATGCAGCAAACAATGTTTATTTAAAAACATTGAATTTATTCAAGGTTGTTATTCAATTTTACACCATAAAACTTTTGTGGATATCTACTGGGATGTCCAAGCCATGACCTCAGATGTAACAGTATACTGCATTGTTAAAGGCTAAGGAAAGGAAAGCCTTCATCTCACCTGCAATACTAGTGGAAAGAACAATTCTCAATATCTTTCTTATTTCTCCTTGTTTGTTTGCGGTTTGGTTTAATTGCATTAAAGGGAATGTGCCCAAATCCTTTAAATGGCGCTATCATGTTCCCTCGTTTCATTTAGGATCCCGCTGTATGGAGCGCACAATGCACCCGGTTTAAAACGAGCCAAAGACCTCGTGTTTTCTAACTGAAGAAAATGTAAACTATACAAACCATTTCATACAACCAAATTAACAATATAACAAAGAGAGAAAGAGGCGCACACATACAGGAAAAAACATTATACGTACTTGCAACTTTCTCAAAAGGAAGTAAAAATGGGTAAGAATGAGCCAAAAATGATAGATAATTTATTAACTGAGGAAGATTAATTTCACATAGAATTAACAAATAGATTTATGTTTAATTCTCTTAACCTCTAAAAATGAATCTCCGCGCGTCTTCTTCATTACGCCAATGAATACAAACATTGCCACGTGATGATGGAGCGATTCCCACCCAGCTCGCGCACAGTCAGGACGCGGCACGCGCAACTGAACGCTCGCGCTGAGCAGAGAAAGAAAGTCTTTCACGGGCAAAGAAACTTTTCCTGCTTTTCATCAGCACAGAGAGACACGACAGGATAGGAGCGCTGCTTTGGTCGCAGAGATGAACCAACGTTTAATTCTCCAGCCTTGGAGATCACGCTTACTGGTGGATTTGGAGAACATTAGTGTGAGGATGCACTTCGCGTGATCTTGTGCCGTTTGTGCTACTTTTGCTGAGCTTTCGAGTTCCTCAGTCGGGCCGGTTGGGTTATAAACCAAACATGCCGGAGAAAATAAGCATTTTGGATTTCGTTTCTTTGGCGAAAGAGGACCTCTCGTCCCCTGGAAGCTCCGGGTTTCAGTCCAAAATGAGCGACTGTCGGAGTACCGTGGCCGCGTTTGAGGAGGTGAGTGCGCGGACACGCGCGGTGTTTACCTGCGCTCAGGTAGCTGCGTGAGACTTATTATCAGTCAGAGTGTGTTTACGTAAAATCTCAGCTTAAATGTAAAAACGACACGTTAAAAGGTTTCACTTGCACATATTTCAAGATTTTTAAACAGAGCCGTTTTATTTGATTTACTTAAAATATTTTAAATCTGAGTCTTATCTAAGTTTTGTCTTAACAATGGGATTTTTACTACCGAAGAGTTTATATTAGGCCAGGAAGGAACTATTTTACGGAAATTTTGTTTTGAAAAAGATTTTTAGAATGGTTTGTTGTTGGAGACAATTGACACTGTTTACTACTGCGTTTCCTTCTTTAATAACAAAGTCGTTAATTTAATCCAAAGTAATAAGGGAATCTGTGCCATACTACATTTTCTGTGTATGCAGTAAACCGTTAGAGTTGAACGTGTGGGAGTGAAAAGTTAGAAGATAAAAATCCGGGAGCCACAACACAGAAAAATAACAAAGACTCTGTTTTCAATTGGCCCAGTAAACTAACTTGAGGCCCTTACTTCTGGAATGTGCAGACATTGTTGGCTACAAGGCTGCAGTCTTGAACGATATTAATTGAATGGCAGGGGGACAAACACACTGCTGAGTGTCTAAATACACTCCACACTGGAATCGGCCCTTCACAATCCCATGCAGCTGCACCTTTTCTGTGAGCAATAGTGTTAATTAAGTTAATTACAGTTTAGCAGGGCAGTTACCAGACACAGTTTATGTTATGAGGTCTTATAAAGTCAATTACACTTTCTGGCTGCCAGCTCATCTGTGGGCATTAGAGTATATTAATAGAGAACAGAAAAACTCTGCCAGCAGTAATAAAGTGGGACATGTCAGGACTGTTGGAGCCTCATATCTTGCTGCTTTTTTATGGAAAATGCTTTGAGGAATGAAAGTTTTCAGGAATTGCGGCGTTCTGCAAAGGAAAGGATTTGTCCGTCATGTCTTGCAGAAAGATTCCCACTGTATTTAGGATTCAAGCACTCATAAGCTTTTTAGGAGTTTGTGGAAATATCGTTTATGATGAATGGTTTATGATTAGCATGGAAGGAGAAGGTTGAAAGGAACTTCCAATGCTCCTAGGAAACTTACCGTTAGAACAACGTGCCCTCAGTAATTCCTTGGGGTTTGTGTGGTGAGGAGAGTTTTCCATGAATGAGTCAGAAATATGTGTGTGGTGGTACATTTTTCAGTATTTAATGAATTCAGTCAGTTTAATTTCTGATGGTGCAGATTTGTCCTGTGTGTCTACTTATCAAGTTGTGTGTGGGTTATAGTATTTCATTTCCTCTGAGTGTAAGTTTAGGGATGTTTGAGGCCCTGGGGCAACATATGTGTGTGTTTTCGAGATGGTCAGTGTTTGAAGGTTTGTTAGGGTTTGAGAGACAGAGTTTTTTGTTTGAGTTTGATAAAACCTCAGCTCATGGCTGGCAGCATGTTAGGAGGAGGAGACAAAAATAGATACACTTTTGGGACACACACACACATACAGTGTATGCAATCATGTCAGGTAATGCTTTTTCATACAGATGCCGAGCACACTCCCACCACAGTGATGTCACGAGTCAGCAGATTTGATGTGACTAATATGGTTATTTACGGCTGTCCTCGCACGCTGCATGTGTAGTACAGATGACCCCTCATCTGCAGGATCCTCGGTTCACACAGAGTACACATGTTCTAGGCCTACTAGTGACCAGTGCTTCAGAGGTTAGGGCACTCTGTGTAGGGGGCAGTGAACTTTACAAAGTGCATTAGTTCCCCTTATGTTCTCTGTTCTATGGCCTCTGTGGAGCTCAATTGTCACTCAGTAGTCTTTTATGTGTATATATTTATATATACCAATAATATTTCTATATTCTTTTTGCCCATATAATAAGAGAATCTTATTTTTAAAAAAGATGCATGTTTTGGAGTCAACTGCAATCTGTAACTTTTAAGCTTAAAAATCAGTTACGGATCAGTGTTCATCTCTTTACCCTGATTCACAATGGTAAGTTTATAATAACGATTTATAATTTAAGCCTTCTGATCTGATTTCCCCAAAATTATCAGTTTGACTTTATTTGCCTTCTTACATAATAAAAAAGTATGTAATGCTACGACATTACAGATATTACCCTAACATTTTCCTGAAAAAAAACAGATTTGCCTGAATTTATTATACTTTCCTCGTCATTTTGATATTGGTAATGTTCTGTGTAGGCTTCTCCCTTTAGACTCTGCTATTTGTAATGTTCTGGACCAAGAGAGAACACAAACACGCTTACAAGGGCACTTTCAAGTATATACTACGTGTACCTTCCTGTAGACTGGTCCTAGGTCAGTGCGAACACGCGAGGCACTCTTTGATGAAGCGCGCGTTTGTCCTTCATATGTTTGTGTTTCGTCAGTGTTGTTGAAAGAACGCTTGGCAAGAGATTTTGAAATCAAACCCAAGGTAAACTGGTGGTCAGGCTTTGCCCTCACAGTGGGAGAAACTGGAAAACTAATTGACTAGGGAAAAGTTACACAAGGAAGTAAACATACTCATAACAGTTCGTAATGTTTCTTTAGAAGAATCTGGACATCTCTGGCTGCATGTGCACACTCACAAAGAGTGTATTTATTTCCTTAAGAAGAATGTGCGTCTAGCAAATTGGGAAAATGATTCTTGTTCTAATGTAAACAAGAGCCCATGTCTGCCTACACAGTAGCTCCATTTGCAACACCATGACTGTGTTGTGCTGGATGTTTCCTAAATAACCACATACAGCAACAGAACTAAAGCAACTTCTGTCTTTGTCAGTCTAAACAATCCTGCAAAGCTTTAGTTTGTTATAAGCTGTGAGTAATTTAAAACACTATCATAGGTTGTTCAATTAAAAGTGTAATATAGTTAATTACACAATACAGTATTCATTTAAATTAATTCACTAAATTACAGTGATTAATTTAAATAATAAATATAATAATAAATGATAATAATTAAAGGTATTGTATTGTTGTGGCAGAAAAATGACTCATTAAATATTACAAAATGTGACGTTAGTAGTGAATATATTGTTTATTATTTTCATATCTCTGAACATAAGCCTGTCACTGACCTACAGTCCATAGTTTTATTAGACTGCCCCTAAAAACCGCTGAGGTTTGAATTGCTTGTTAAACTCCAGCAGGATTGATTCTCACGGAGGCGTGTCATTTTCTGTCTCCTGCCCTGTTTCTTACCGTAAACAGCATCATTAGGACACAGTCATTAAAAAGTCTTTTATAAGACTTCTTTGTTTCCCCTGTGCTTTAATGATGAACTAATTTGACTTAAGCTCCTGAATTAATCACAGCCTGACATGTCTTCTTCCGACCTAATGTTGTTTCTCCAGTGTTGTCCTGCAAAAAGTTTATATTTGTTATTTATTATCACATGTGTTATTTGTGTATGTGTCAATGTTTACATGTCAACAGTTTTTGATGCCAGCATGAGAGAGGAACGTAATAATTGTTTATATTAATATTCTTCCTCTTCCTCATCAGTCTCTGGACCAGGACCAGATGTCCCTTCAGAGGATGAAGAAAATTGTGAAAGCAATCCACAACTCTGGACTTAGTGAGTGCAGTTTTATTACCATGATTCTTTATGTGCGTTTGTTGGATATTTTCGTCCTGTACCTAAGAAAGATCTATTCTGGGAGAATAAGGTCATTTAAGGTTAAGTTTATGAAGCTCTACAGGAGGTCTGGTTGACCACATCTTCATACACTGTAGACTAAGTCTCTCAAATACATTTATGCATCTGTTATTTACTTTAATTTACATGTGTAAGTTCCTTAAGAATGAAACACGTGGCCTTGGTGTCGCTATCACCATGTCCAGCCAATTGCAGAAATGCATTTGAATCATCTTTGAAGTGGATATCTCTGATATTTCAGAAATACATTTCTTCCTGTCACAATTTGCAGTGAGATCATTCTCTCTCTCTCTCTCTCTCTCTCTCTCTCTCTGTCTCATCAGACAAATGAAAGGTGGCAAAAAGTTGGGCCTAGACTTACTGGGGTCGATACATTGAAACGTTTCTCGATCAATTTGTGCTTTCATACACATGTACCCCCAGCAACTTTACAGTATTCTGGTACATTGGGGGGCATCTGTTTGTTTACATCTGCTCTTCCCCTGTTAAATGAGAAATCACACTGTGAAACTGGCCAGTGCACAAGTTATGTGTTGTGCTTATAAAATCCTGACTGGAATGGTCATGGTTTCTGGGAAGTGTGTCTCAGATCAGGTTGCT
Source organism: Botia kubotai (assembly GCA_036877585.1). Taxonomy (NCBI): domain Eukaryota; kingdom Metazoa; phylum Chordata; class Actinopteri; order Cypriniformes; family Botiidae; genus Botia; species Botia kubotai. The sequence goes on from JAZGTI010009914.1 coordinate 14,350, forward strand.
TTTCGTTTCTGAGGGCGCTTTGCCCCCATTTCTCAATGCTCTGAGTCACAATTCAGTTTAAGGCAAAAGAGACCCCACATTTTACCATAATCTCTCCTCCCCTTTCTCTCTATCGCTCCCTCTCTCTCTCTCTCTCCCTCTCTATTTAACCCAAATCAGATGTTTCATTCTGGTAGCATTACTGGTAAGGGGCCTCAATTTCCTGCCCCTGTGTGAGGCAGTCTGGCAGAGCTAAACTTTCTGGTTTTCTGTAGCTGAACCAGATAAAATCTTCATTCTGTCTGATTCATTGTTTCCCTCCATCCTCTTCTTCTTTCCTGAAGTTGTGAACACGCTGTGGTTTGTGTGTGGGGAGGGCTGTTTTTGTAGCGCTTATCAGTGATTCACAGCTCGTTCATCCATTAGCTGTAGATGTGTGACATCAAACACATAACTTCTATAGAACATTAATCCTCGTGTTTGTTAAAACAGCTACACTAGAACCTGTGCAGATTCCATCTGACTGTGTTTCACTCTGGATATCTACATTTATCAAGAGGAACAACTGTACTTTTATAGTTGCTAAAGAAAGTTTCATTATTGTTGTTAGAATTTCCTCAAAACTTTGTATAATTATGCTTTGGCGCTTGGAGTTTATGCCCCATTCTCTTCCTTTTGTACACATGCAAACAAAGGAGATTGTAAATGCGAGCATGAGTTCTGCTGCATACTAAAGTTCAAATTTGTTGAATCTTCACTGCAAAATTGTAGGGTGAGTTTATGACAAGCACAATAGCATTTTCAAAAATGTAAAAATCTAGTTCTTGGTTTACTTTTTCTTCTAAACCGGCGCTCACCACCCTTTTTACTGCCTTTTAATTGTTATTATGGTTTCGATTTTTTTTGAGTCGCTCTCTGTCTGTCACAGGAAACTCTGTGCAGGTTATTTAAAGAGATGTATATTTAGCATGTAAGTCTGTCTGTGTGCATGTCTGTCTAACCTGACAGTGTCACTGTTTAAAACAGAGCTGGCAGCCATGATTCTGAGCGCATGCTCACACAGATGTGGCAGGTGCTTTAAAATGTTACTCCTAAAGAGGTGAATTTTCTAAAATCCAGGAACAGAGTCTGAATTAAGGTTCATTTATTTAGGTTCATACTACTGCCTCTGGAAATAGGTCAAGGTTTCAGACTTGAAAAAAAAATTAACAATACAAATTAAACACGCGTGTGTGGAAGTGCTCACAGATGACTGTGGATAAGAGTAAATGTTTCCAGATCAAGGTTGTCCCTCAGCGTGTTTTGCCTTTGTGAGTAAAGCGATGTATTATCTGAGGCAGTTTCCCTGGAACAACACTGATTGAAACCCACAGAAGAGGAAGTGACTGCTGGATGTTCATTCACCCAGCTCGAGTAAAATTCCCCCCAAATGTTGTCATTATCTCATGCTAAATTTCTGTACATGAATCTGTTTAGTTTTGTTACTCCTGAAAGACATTCTTGCTCCAACACAAAACCTCCAGACCCTGCAAGTACCTAAGCAATTGATTTTTATGTTCACAGACTATTTTAAGTCTAGGCCGTTAAAATGATTTAATGATGTAGGAATCGATACGCTGACATACTGATTTTCCCTGTTTGTTTTGGGGGGCTGCTTTGGCCAAGGACACAGTGCTAGTAAAAAAGGAGCGATTATTTTGGGATAAGACTGGGAATGGGATGGAGATGCAGGCCTTATTTAAACCTGTATCTCCCACATAAGCGTCAAAGCTCATTGTGCCAGCAGCATGTGCTCAGACTGCTAGGCCATGACTCCAACCTCCTATTTACAACATATAATGCTAAATGTCACATTCTAGCAGATGCTTTCCACCAAAGGCAACAAAAAACAAAGCTTATCCTACAAGCATGTGATGTACACCGTAAGACATGTTCTTGGATCAATGCCCTTTGTTGTTCCTGGAACGACAGTCTTCCCAGCTAACAGGGAACGTTCTTGGTTCCGAAGTTTTCCGAAGTTGTCAAAACATGTTCTTGCAGTGATCTTAAAATAACATTTTATATATAATATTATATGTCCTACATATGTCCTATAAAAAGGTTAGGTAAGTTAGGTTAGTGAAACGTTTTAAAACCATTACAGAATTAAAAAATGTTAATAAGCCAAAAACGTTAATAACATCTAAAAAAATAAATAGACCTTTTGAAGGGTCCTAGAATTTTCCCAAATAACATTTTTAATGTTTTTGTTATTCAATGGAAACAATAGGGAACGTTCTTACGACCAAGAATTGTTCGCTGAGTTGTTAACCAATGAAAGCCCTAACCCTAGGCTACCTAAAATCAATAATAAGTTGATATGCTAATAGCAAGGATAGCATGTATTCCTAAAGATACCCCTGATCACCATTTGCATGTGGTCTTGGATCTAAAAGTACCTGTTTATTTCCAAATCATGGGGCTGTTTGATCTGAGGGGGAGCGTCCGAGCCTGTGGTGTTCTTGGACTGTTTGCCAGGAGCTCACTGTGATTCAGCTGGTATCATTTACAGTCCTGTGTATTTCAAAATCCTGTTTTTATCTGATCATACGCAGAGGGTTTGAAAGTCACACGGTCTCCGAAGATAAATGCAAGTTTAATCACAGTCTTTCATCAAAATGAAACTTTTATCCCACTGATGTCCCCAAACCCTCCTATTTTCCTGCCCCTCCCTTCCAGCCCATTTTTATAATCAAGTCAATTCCCGGTGCATAAAAATCAAGTCCTGTCCTACAAGGTTTATCTTGCTGAATGTCCTGTTTAATGTAGAAATATGTCACATGAAAGATAAAGCCATGTGAATGGAATGTCATGTTAATTGCGATGCATCCTGTTCATTATCTTTCACAATGGAAATGGTTCGATTGTCCTCACGTTGGTTTTCTGATGTTCACAGATCATGTGGAGAATAAGGATCAGTACATCGAGGTTCTGGAGAATCTGGGGAACAGTCACTTGACCCAGGACAACAATGAGATCTCCACAGGCTTCCTGAATCTGGCCGTCTTCACACGAGAGATCACAGCGCTCTTCAAAAACCTGGTGAGCAATTCGAAGCTAAAGCTAAAAACAGGCTTTCCTGGCAGGCTGATCCCAATTTACTGTATAAATCAAGAAATAAACATCAGCCATGACATCACTCTCTAGATACAGCATTGAGGTTGGCAGTTTAGGGACCCAATACACGATTCCCTGCAGTAGCAGCAGCAGGTTGTTTTGCAATGAATAATTTTGCAATTTACGAAACATCTTGCAGGTGCAGCTTAAGGTTCAGAGGAGAAGTGAATTACTTGTATAATTCAAGGTCAACCAAGATTTTCCAGCCTGGATCTTCGGTATTATTCGGAAAGCACCTTTTGGGTGTGTGTCTTTGTGGCTCATCTGCTCAATGTTTATGAATAAGAAACAGAAGACTTCCAGGTGTAGAAAGTACACAGAGGACTGGGAGGGGTAGTTTTGTGTGTGTGTGCGCATGCGCGTGTGTATTTGTGTGTGACGGCAGGGGTTCAACAGCTGCAGACGAGGGCCCCACAAACCACAGCGCCCGGAACCCTCCCACTGATAGTTTCCATGGTAATGGTAATTTATTCCAGACCAGTGTGCATAAGTGGACACCGTCTGACCACCAAGTTGTCAATCACACACTCACCAGGGGCAGGAAACTCGGCTTAAAAAATACAACAGAAACTCCGCTAGGAAAATAAACTGCGATTGATTTAGCGCCCTTGCGAGGGGACCATGACTTTCCCTCAGAGCCAGGCCCATTTTTCAGATTCATGAAGATTTATATGTTATGCCCCTTTCACTTGCTTGAACAGTAAAAGGTTATAAATCCATCACTGTTATCTGACTCTCATGTATGTAATATATGGAGCTCTGTCTTTAATGTTTTGACAGTTATGCAGCTCAGG
>JAZGTI010009915.1:7226-18278 GCA_036877585.1 Botia kubotai
CCCCCTTTATCATCCTCAACTGGTCTTATCTTTGTACCTGAATCCCCCCAAAGCATGGGAACAGGCCTGTGAACAAATGTCTACATTAACAGGCCCAAGTCCGTGAACAGGCCTGTTGACCGCAACACCCCAGTCTCTTAGTCCATAGAAGCAAAAGTAATGTTAAAGATAATACCCATGAGTCTGTTGACTCTGACTTTGGGGTAGGCAGCAAACTGAAAATCCAAATGAAAAAATCAAATTTCCCTAAAAAGATAAAAAATTTAATCTGCTTGTTCCAGGCCCCACAAAAACAGGTTAGCCTTCAGCTGAAAAAAGGTCCTCTGAGTATAGTCCATATATGTATATACCAGACCAGAGCGTGCACTTATAAATCAGCTCATGAGTCTAATACAACTTCTGTCTTTTCTAAGAGATCACTTTGGACCATTGCTTTGGCAAGTCGAAGCAAGGAGTTCTCAGATGCTCAGGATATTCAGGCCTAAAGTACCACAGATTATGCTACATTAGAAAACACTTTGGCCAGAAAACACTCCACACACAGAGTGGAGAATGGCCTTGACTCTCGCTGAAATGAACTCCAGACAGGAAGGTGATACAGAAGACTTGCAAGTCCCCAACCCTTTTGAGGAAAGTAATAGCATGAAGAAAGGCCATCTCAAAACTTTTCCAACACCTGATCAATAGGTTTTAATGGGTCCAGGGATAACCCTTCCAGAACTATCACCAGGTCCCATTCTGGCACACTAGACCAGATGGGTGGCCTCATCCTCCTAACACCACAAAGATCCACTACTCAACGGTGCATGGAAGGCAACTATAGCCACCACATAAAGTGGGGACGGGGAGAGAATCCCAGATATGTTCCTGGAAGAACTCCAGAACTGAAGCCTCTGGGCAGTTAACTGGGTCAAACTGGAGATCTCTGCGCAATAAAGTGAAAACATTTATTGTAAAGGCATAAAGTTTCCTCATGGGAAGAGCTCTGGAGTCTAGATTTTTCTCAATAACCTTGGTTGAAATGCCAGAATCTAATAATTGATACCTCTCAGTGACCAGACCCATAGCTTCCAGAGCTCCAGTCAGAGATAGTGAATGAGACCCCTGGACTGCGAAAGAAGGTCCTTCTTGACAAGGAATTTCCAAAAGAGGGCCTGAAAGGAGTGCTATGAGGTCTGAAAACCAAACTCAGGCTGGACAGAACAGGGCTACCAAAAGTAAACTAACCCCATCTAAACAGACCCTCTCCAGGTCTCCCGGGAGCAGAGCAATCAGGAGAAAGGCAGACATATGCAGCCTCAGCCACATTTGTACCATTGCATCCAGCCCCAACGCTAGATGCTGATGCACCAACCTGTAAAGAGGGCACAATCTTGTTGTGGTTTCGTCAACCTCTTAGAAGGATTACTCAAAGTCTAAGGGGGTTTGATGCCAAAAGATAGACTTTATATACAGTCATTGCCAAAAATATCGGCACCCTTGCAATTCTATCAGAAAATGCAACCCTTCTCTCAGAAAATTGTTGCAGTTGCAAATGTTTTGGTACTCACTTTTATTTTTTTTGTTTGCATTGGAACAACACAAAAAAAACTGAAGAAAAGTCAAATCTGATACAATTCCACACAGAACCCCAAAAAATGCACTGGACAAAATTATTGGCACCCATAACATAATATTTGGTAACACCCCCTTTGGAAAAAAGAACTGAAATCAATCACTTCCTGTAACCATGAATGAGTTTTTACACCTCTCTACTGGAATTTTGGACCACTCTTCTTTTGCAAACTGCTCCAGGTCATTCAGATTTGAAGGATGCCTTTTCCCAACTGCTGTTCTGAGATCTCTCCACAGGTGTTTTATGGGATTCAGATCTGGCTCATTGCTGGCCATTTCAGAACTCTCCAGCCCTTTGTTTGTAACCACTTCTGAGTGCTTTATGAAGTGTGTTTCAGGTCATTGTCCTGCTGGAAGATCCATGATCCTTTTTTGGTAAAAATTCTTTGGTAATCATCAGATTTCATGATACTATTCACACAGTCAAGACATCCAGTGCCAGAAGCAGCAAAGCAACCCCAAAACATCTTTGAACCTCCACCATGTTTGACCATTCAGACTGTGTTCTTTTCTTTGAAGGCCTCATTTCTTTTTTCTGTAAACAGTGCCATGATGTCCTTAACCAAAAAGCTCTACTTTTGACTTATCTGTCCATAGTACATTCTCCCAGAAGGATTGTGGTTTTCTCACATACGTTTTGGCAAACTCCAGTCTTTCCTTTGTGTCAGCAGTGGTGACCTTCTGGGTCTCCTACCATAGCATCCCTTTTCATTCATTTCATTCAGACAGAGTGTGAACTGACACTGTTGTACCCTATGCCTGCAGATAAGCTTGAATTTGTTTGAAAGTTAATCAGGATTCTTTATCCACCGCTCAAACAATCCTTCATTGTAATTTTTCATTCATTTTGCTCATCCGTCTACGTCCAGGGAGATTAGCTACAGTGCCGTGGGCTGTAAACCTCTTGATGATATCGCGCACAGTGGACACAGGAACGTTAAGATTTCTGGAGATGGACTTATAGCCTTGAGATTGTCTATGTTTTCCCACAATTTTTTCTTTCACATCAACAGACAACTCTTTAAACTTCTTTTCTCCATGCTCAGTGTGACACAACACAAAGGTTGAGTCAACTTTTCTCAATGTTAACTGGTTGCAAGTGTGATTACTATATTGCCCATACCTGGTACTTGCCACAGGTGTATCTAAATACAAATTACAGGAGCATCACATGCTTGAAAAGCCATTTCCATATAAGTGTAAATAGAATTTACTGTGTGTTTATTCAAAAGGAAGCCAGGAGAATCAACAGATTATTGTTTCACTAAAAGGAAGTCAGGGACCTCATTACATGCATCACTTGTGTCCTAATAAGAAGATTATATGTGGATATTTTCAGGCTTACACACAAGCAGTGACTATAATAGCAAAATAAGTGATTAACATAAATGGCTATATTATTGCTAAACCCAAAGTGTGGTTTCATATTTCATCCACAATCTCAAGCCCCCATAATGATTTATGTAGGCGACCAACAAGTATTGTCCGTACTGACTACTACATGATGGTTTCTGAGGTCTGGGAGGAAGTGTTTCAAAGCTAGAAACACAGCCAGCATCTCTAGGCAATATATATGCCAAGAAAGATAATGACCTTTCCACAGACCCCTTGTGAAAAAGCCCTCCATGACCGCACCCCACCCGGTCAGGGATGCGTCGGTTGTCACAATCATGCATCAACAGGATGCTCCCAGAGACAACCTTGGGACAGGAACCATGGTTTCTTCCACATGACCAGAGAACAATGGCACTTGTGTGTAACTTTGATCATGCAAAATGGGTTCCCTCGGGGAGAAAACCCACTGATCCTGAGCCACCACTGTAGGGCTCTCGTGCATCAGACCAAAGGGGTTACGTTGGACGCAGCTGCCATAAGTCCCAACACTCACTGAAAATGTTTTGCTGTGATGGCTTGGCCTAGCCTGATACTGTACAGAATGGTCAGGATTGACTTAATACGAGCAGGAGACAACTGTTTCTGCATCATAGTCGAGTCCCACACTACCCCTAGAAATGTTTTGCCGGGGAGGTAGTGAACTCATTTAGGAATTAAGTTGCAACCCCAAGCACCTGGGATGGCCAAGGATGACATCTCAACTGCTATACAACAACTGCCATATTTTGTGACTGGGCTAAATTTAAATTCATTTTTATTTATATAGCGCTTTTTACAATGTTACATTGCTTCAAAGCAGCTTTACATTAAAAAAAGAATAATAATAATTATAAAACACAGAACAAATGTCAGACATGTTAATGGTATTATTGCTAATAATATCTGTGAGATGTATAAAACTCATTAGGTATACTAGGTTTATCGCATGTTTATGAATAAAGGGTTAACTGAACCAATAAAACCACAAAATAGTAAATAATAATATTAATATAATAATAATAATAATAATAAAAATAGTAACTAATAATAAAGCAAGATATGCATTCTAGCTTACATACAGATGGCATATAAAATATAACATCTTATGGGACAGGGGTATAAGGTATTTGCAATAGTACCATGAACTACACACAACATGCAAAGTAGAAGCAAGCCAACAGGGCGACAGTGGCAAGGATCCAAACCAATGATGTATAGATGGAGAAAAAAACCTTGGGAGAAGCCAGGCTTGACCAGGAGGGCCAGTTCTCCTCTGGCAATATAAGCAATAAGACAGTTGTTGATATAATTGAGTATACAGATGCCCTGAAGCTTCAATGGAACCAGGGCAACATCTATACACTTCGTAAAGGTGCGGGGAGACAAGGCCAGGCCAATATATTGGTATGCTTCACCCCCAAAAGTAAACCTTTCCTCTTGTGCGAGGGAAGGATGGATATTTAGAAGTATGCATTCTTTAAATCTATCAATTATGACAAACCAATCCTCAGATCTGATTTGATTCACATTAACTGGAATAGTTAACATTTGAACATTGGAATAGAACCTGAATCTCCTCAGAGAACAATTCAGATGCAACCCCCATCCTTCTTTAGAACTAGGAAATACCGGCTGTAGAAACCTTCTTTCTCGGATGGAGGAATGAGGTCTATGGCCCCGTTTGCCTAGAGAGATTACATCTTCTAGTTCCAACACCCCATACTGCTTAGTGTTGGTTACAGTCCAGACCACCCTATGAGAGATCAGCATTCAAATTAAATCCTTGCTAAACCAAATGCAGAACCTATTGAGACACGTTTGGAAGAGCCTTCCAAGTCTCTCAATAATTTGCCAAGGGAATTACGTGTATGACATGTCTGGTACCCTAAAGCAACTGACTGTCAGGAAAAATCCAAACCACATTTTCTACAGGCGAACTCGAAAGCACTGCAATAAGTTTTTCGCTGGAAATTGAATATAACAGTCCTCAGGTCTATTTTCCCCAACAGAGGCTTCGGGCGAGAGTGCTACCTTGACTCCCAAGCACAAACCTGGCCTGTTTAATCAAACATTGCCAGGCAGGAGCGGAGTGTTCTTAAGGGAAGTGACTCACAGTGTTCACAGTCAAGATTGGACTAGTTTGATAGGCTGAAGACAGTGCAGTACTGCAGTGGATACAGCTTTTGAGGTCATCGGTTTCAACAACAACCATAATCAGTGGCGGTTTTAGGCATGGGTGAACGGGGCAGCATTTTTTTCATGACACGTGGGGGGCGGCACACGACCTTGGAGGAAAAAAAAATCATCTGTGCCGCTAAGCGTTTTTCTATTATCTATGATACCTGTGCCGCCCCTGCTGCTGAAGGAGCCGCACAGAAGCTGAGCGAGCGGAGAGGAGAGTGGAGGGGTGGGGGGGGTGTTAGTTGTCGGGGGGTGCCGGAAGGGAGTCTCGCCCGGGGAGCAATTCAATGTAGAACCAACACTCACCATAATATCAGAGGTGGTAGTGGAAAGCAATTCAATAAGCACACATCAATCTGCTCTGAGATCAGATACTGAGGTAAAATGGAGCTTACATTGGATGATTTAATATTCTATATCTCAAGATCATTTTTCTAATTCATGGTGCATATGTGAATTATGTACTTTTTCATGACAGTTTTTGTACAGGGAATTAGAAATCTCAGAGGTTAAACTAAAATTATTTTCTTATTATTTAATGTACTGCATTTGGGGTTATGTTAATCGCCTTATGCATATATTTTTTTTATAGTTATCTTTAAAAAATATGTTTACTCAATTTCTGGATTTCCATAAGATGTACTCTTAACGTGTAAATTGTTTTCTAAATACATTTTGTGTTATGTCTGCACAGAAGATGACAATAAATAATGTTCTTAAAGGTTTACCAAAAATATAGAAAACAAAATTTATTAACATACAAAAATGTGCTTTACATATTTATATACAATACATATCAGGGCTAGTTCTAGACCGGGGTTCGGTCTAGAACTCTTCAGCCTCCTTGTTGTGGCTCCCTTCTGCCTTGACAAAAGAAAAAAATAAATAGCACAGTTATCTTGGAGTTCAAGGTGATACTTTAACATCGAATTTTAAAAGTTTTTATAATTTGTCAATTAAAATATGCGTCACATCCACGTTTGTAGCCCTCGCCTTTACCTGCATGCGGCTTCTTGAGTGTGCGACCATGCTAACCATGAATACATCCCAAAAAACCATGAATACATCCCAAAAAAGTAAAGTCTCAGAAGAAAATAGAGAGTTTAATTCTGCATAGACAGATTTGTTTGCCTTCACTGCCAATGACGCTGGCTTCCCTGTGTGCTTGATATGTGGCGAGAAATTGGCAAACAACAAAAAAAGTAACTGTTACGTTGCACCGACTCTTATTTTGAAGTTTTCTGTCTGTTCTGTTCTGGTTTATCCTGTTTTCATTCACATCCGGTTTGATAATCACAATCATCTATAACACGCTGATTAGTAGCACTATTTAAGTTCCCCTTTTTTGATGTTCAGTTTGTCGGTTATTGTGAATGTGTGGTTTTCTCGTGGATGTTTTGTGTATGCGTTTGGTTTCTTGTTCCCTGTATGCCTTTGGACTATCTCAATGATCTTTGCTACTGTGCGCTTGTTGTTGCCTTTTGGTTTACTTGAAACAGTTAGTGTTTGTATGTTTTTTTGTTATTAAATATCTTTTGTTATGTATTCCGCATTCCGCTCCTGAGTTCCAGTTATCCCGTCTCCACAAACACTATTTGTAACAGTAACATTGAAAGACAATTTCAAAACAAGCACTCAGCATTTTCTAAAAAGGACCCAGCTGAAGATGGGTGAAAGAGTGCGATTTCAGAACTACTACGGAAAGTTGAGCAGAGCCAAACATACTTTCAAGAAGTGGATCAACTCTCCAAACTCAACTACAGCTGCAAGTTTTGTGGCAGCTCATGAGATCGGAGGGAGAAGGAGGGGGAAGGCGTTCACAGATGGAGAATACATGAAAGAATCGTTCATAAAAATATCAGAGCATCTATTTTTCGAATTCAAAAACAAACAGGAAATGATTAAGAAAATTAAAGAAATGCCTCTCTCTCCAAAGACCATCAAGCAAATTGCTGACATCAATTCAGCTCAAGCATATTCAATTGCCTGTGATGAGTCAAGTGATGTAAACGATATTGAGCAGACAGCACTGCTATGCAAATACGTGAACTTCTGATGGGCCACAGGAAGAACTGATTGAACTCATACCGCTAAAGGGCCAAACGTGGGGACAGGACATTTGTGAGGCTGTTTAGAGTTGCCTAAAAGCCAAAGGAATAAACACGACTCACCTGCTGTCAGTGTCTACTGATGGTGCACCCAGTATGAGAGGAGCACAGAAGGGCTTTGTGAATTTACTTCAAAAGTCGCTGGATCAAGAGCTGATGACGTTTCACTGCATCTTGCACCAAGAAGCACTGTGTGCTCAAACAAGTGATGGACCTCGTTATTAAGATGAAAAAATTTTTGTATTAAGTGAACAAAATAATTGCAAACAGGTTAAACCACAGACAGTTTGGTTCATTGTTAGATGAAGTCGAGAGCGACTTAAACATGCTAAATAAAAATCTCCAGGGAAAGGAAAGCACGGCCCTGCAGTTGCTGGAGGATTTTCTGACATTTTAGTGCAAGATGACAGTGTTTGCCAGAGATGTACAGAGAGGTACGCTCTCTCATTCCCCTCCCTGAGAGAGTTCAAAGAAGAGAACAATCACGTAAACATATCCACATTCACAGAGATAAGTCAGCCCGATCTTGAAATTGAACTGGCCGACATACCGGATAAAGACTTTAAAAAAGGCTTTTGAAAGACTATTCAAGTTCAAAAGCCTGACAGCGGATCTCAAAGAAGTCGCCTGTCAGAAGGCCACTCTCGCTAAAGAGCACAAATGGATAGATATTGAAAACCTCACAAACTTCAGAAACAGAAGTCACATTAAACAGAAATTTTTCAGGAAAAAACATTTATTTCAGACCCGAAGCTAATGTAGTTTGTTATGAAAGAAACCCGAAGAGGAAGAGAGCACACTGAAATGCACTTGTCAAAAAAATTTTTCCTAATTTTGTTTACTTTTGTAAAACTGCTAAGCTGCAACTATATGTTTTTTATATTAAAGTGGGCTATGTTTTATTTTAATTTTACATAAATACGGGAAGGAGTCAAACAGGCCTGCATAGTTCAATGTTTAATTTATTTCAAAGTAGGCCTACACATGCACATTGCACTTCTGTTTGTTGTATTCTGTTGTTGTAACAGGTAAAATTCATAAAAGATTAAAAAAATTTTATAAGCTGTGTTATGTTTTGCGTCTCCAGACTATTTTTCTTTAGTGGAAGAGGGGGCAAAATTGCTCTTTTGATAGTAAAGGTTGCCAACCCCTGTTCTAGACATTTGGAGGCCCTATAGGAAAAATGTATGTTGAAGGCCACCACACCCACCCTCCCCTTTACATTTATGTTATTTCCCCAAAAACATAATTTATTTACAGTAACACATCCACCCACTATTTGGGATAATGAACAGTTTTGTTTACAGTTCAGTGCTATCAGGGAACAAGGGTTACATATTGTGACGAGTCTCACCGGGTCTATCAGCGTCGCCCTGGTGGCCAACGCGCCACACCTGCCCGAGCTCATCACCGGCGGACCGGGCACAGCTGCGCCGCATCACCCCGCAGCTTTAAAAGGCCACCGCCTCCCGCCCACGGAGAGAAAGCGAAGTCTGGAGGTGATGAAAGCCGTACTAAAGTTGCTTTTTCCCCGTTTCCGCCGAGAGCAGCGAGTGACCGTAAGCCGCACTGGGGAGCATGCGCCACCGTGCACTCGCACCGACACGAGGGACGCCACACCGAGCACGAGCCGCACCAGCACCAGCAGCCTGCCCGGCTGCTCCCCCCTCGCACTGCACCCCTTTCCCTCAATAAATCCACCCTCCGGGGGCTTTTCTCACCGCCTGCCTTGTTGTGTGATTCTTCACCCGTGACAACTGGTGGAGAATGCGGGCAACTTAGTGAAGAGTCACCAACAAGAGCAGGTAGCCCCACTAAATCTTTTCTTTCTCACTTGGTTTTCCAGCGGAGATCGGCGCGCCTTTTCCCCGCGGATATGGAGGAGATACTCCGACGCCGAGGTAAGCGTCCGCCAGCAGCAACTTGTTGAGCACCTGACCACCCGTCAGAGCCAGACGGAGGAAGAACTCGCGGCCATGCGTGCCCACGCGGCCCACGACGCGCCGCTACCCGACCTGACCCGCATCGCGCACCACGGTCTGCTCGAGGGAGAGCCCACCGCCGCGCAGGTCGCAGAACGGGTGGTCAGCGATCACCTCCGCCGAGCCCTGCCACGGTCCCACCGCCGGGCGGTCGGGATGGAGAACCCCGCCTCGGCCCTCGACCTCGTGGAGGCGATCGAACTGCCAGACGCCGAACCACACCGCGAGGCCGGGGAAAGGACGCAGCCGTTCCCCCGGAGGGTGGTCCAGGAGCGACGCGCACCGGAGGGCGCCCGACGCCGCAGACGGCCGTGAGGACCTGCTGACTCAGGTCTGTCTGGGTTTTTTACCCCCCCTCCCCTCGTTCCTCCCCTGCTATCCCCTGCCATCCCTGGGACCAGGCCGGCGTTTGGGGGGGGGATGTGACGAGTCTCACCGGGTCTATCAGCGTCGCCCTGGTGGCCAACGCGCCGCACCTGCCCGAGCTCATCACCGGCGGACCGGGCACAGCTGCGCCGCATCACCCCGCGGCTTTAAAAGGCTGCCCATCTCCCTCCCACGGGACTAGAGCGAAGACTGGAGGTTACGAGAGCCGGATTAATGTTGCCTTTTCCCCGTTTCTGCAGAGAGCCGCGAGTGACCGTAAGCCGCACTGGAGAGCACGCGCCACCGCGCCCTCGCACCGACACAAGTTATGTGATATTGTGATATTGTGTGATATCTGTGATATTGACAACTGTCAGAAGCAGTTGGTTTTATTTTTGGGTAATTTAGCCACTGTATCAAATAAATATCTAGGGTTGTTCATTTTCGGTAACACTTTATTTTAAGGGTCCAGAGTAATGCATTAGTTAATTTGTTCACAATTAAGCATTAGTTAAACAAAAACACACTAGTAATTAATGATTAATTTAACATTTTAAGGGTCCCAGATGATGTATTAGTTAAGTATTAATAAACTAGTAATTCACGATTAACTTTCACAATTATGCATCAGCTAAGCATAAACACACACATAAATAATGATTAACTGAACATATAGTAAGGACATATTAGCCATTATTTACAAATTGTTAAACATTTAAAGACACATTTATGCTATAAATAAACAAAAAAATAAGCTAGTAATTAATAAATAACTAAATGTACACTAAATACATTTTAGCCATTATTTACAACTTAATAAGCCATTCTGTGATTTACCATCTATTAGGTTAACCAAATAATAAGCTAGTAATTATGTTTAATTACTGCTGGTTTACAATTATGTATGGCTAAAATAGTCTAATGAAGACTATTTGATGCATCATGTTCTACAGTTCTAATGTTAAAGTTATAGCCACATTAATTATGGCACTTATTAAGTGATATTCAAGTTTATTTACCAGAATAAGCCAATAATTATGGCTAAACGGCCATTAATACAGTGCTAATAAAGCCAATTTGACCCCCTATTCTAAAGTGAAAGTTATATCCACATTATGGAAAATGCAGAAGACCCATCTTAAAACTTGTCAAAAGAAGGTCACGACTCCAACTCCTGCCACACGTTGAAAAGCATGTGAAACGTGGGACCAAAATTGTGAGTGACCACTGGCGAGCATATAACTGCCTCAGTGACCATGGCTACAATAATTTGCTTGTGAACCATCAGTTGTGGTTTGTCGATCCAGCAACAGGAGCTCACACTCAACACACTGAGCGACTGTGGGCAGCATGCAAAAGTGAAGTCTGGAGACTGAGAGGGAACAAGAATTCAGCCACATTCAAAGACCATCTGCATGTTATTCAGT
>JAZGTI010009916.1:0-18276 GCA_036877585.1 Botia kubotai
TTCGAGAAATATCTCAGTGGTTTTATGTCCATACAGTGGAGGCCAACGGGTGTCACTGTTGTGTGGTTATCAAGATACTTCAAAATAGCTTCCTCTGTGTTCCTCAGAAGCACAAAAGTCATACGGGTTCGGTGAGTCAATGCTGGGAAAATTTGGGGGCTCATGCTGACTGTAAATAAGTCATTGTCTATAATTATGGAGTGAGTAACTGGTGTCCGAGCACATCTGCGCGTGTCCCTCCGGGGAAGGTTGGGTCAGCCCTGAACTCCCGCATGCTCACGTCCCCACTCCACTGTATGAGAGATGTGAGTGCAGATGGTGGGCTCAGCTGTGCCAGCAGCACTCCCCCCTTCTCCACTAAATATCAGCCTGTGTCCGCCAGCGGAGCTCAGCTCAGGAAGGGGTTCTCCAGTATACTATCATTTTGAGAGTCTGGGGTATTATCCACCACCTGATGGCTGGGTGTGGGATTTAGTGACGCATGAATTAGAGTGTTACACATGGATCAGTTGGGAATATGGTTGGGAAGTAGGGAATAATGTTTTTTCATTGGTTACCTGCTGTGACAGGATTTGGCAGTGGAAAGATTTGAAGCATTCAGATTTTTGGTGTTGCCTCGTTGCTTGATGTTAATGTCATCCACTCAGCTGCTGTTTACATGATGTGTTTCCCTTTTTAAAGCAGTTTACTACATCACAGAACAACATTGCTATAGTGGTCATGCTATTTCTGTATTATAATATCAGTACCATACAGTTTAAATGGATATGTATGCATTTAAAACCCAGAAGACCCACTATATTTACCCAAATGTGCAGTATACAGCAGAGCACACTGTGTGGAATACGTATCCCACAATGGACTGCAGTCTGCTTGGCTGTCCGTATTTATTGTGATCCACAAGTAATATGACTCAGATTGCACAGGTTCATAATGTTTTAACAAGAAAATTGCTCTCAAAACTCTTATATAAAGCTTTTATAAACCGCTGTTTGAATTGTTTATCATCCGATGCGCACTGTATCGCATACTACTATCATAAACAGTAAGCAGATTTCACAGTATGCTAGTATTTCACAAAAACAAGGCAAGATCCTCTGGGCAATTACACTGAAATAAACTGTATCCTCTTGGATATAATTATATTAATGCAGTTCATTATTGCAGTGGTTTATTGCAATGACAGAACAAATAAGTTCCGGCCAGGTGTTTGGCCTGCGTGTGCTCATAACTGCACACTCAGCAGTATGAGAAAATGAAGAGGGAGGTAGACCAAGCGAGGATCCACTAACCTATTTTGGGAGAACACAGAGCATTAATATCTCTGTGATCATTCCAGGTGTGTGCGATGTGCTTATGTTTGTTTACTGTAGGTGTATGTGTGTTTCTGCTGAAGAAGAGACAGAATCATCAAACATAGAGCAGCAGTTCCAGAGCTTAAAATAAACATACATGCTCTCAGACTTCAGCTCCTCCTCATTCATCAAGTCTCTCTCAGGAATAAATAGCAAATAGACCCTTAATGAAGTCCTCTCGTGGAGATGCCTCTCTCTCTCTCTCTCTCTCTCTCTCTCTCGGCTCACATACCGTATGTCTGACGTTGGTGAACGTGAGTCAGTGGCCGTGCGTCATCCTGAGGGCAGTGAAGAAAAGTGGAAGGGAGAAGGTTATGGTTGAAGGTTGCGTTGAGTCCCTCTAAAAACAGCAGCAGATGTTGTGTGACGCTTCAACAGGAGCTGAGGGCAGTCTTGGCAGTTTATGTCGGCTGGCAAAGGAAGGCAGACAGAAAGACATCATAGCAGTGTCTTGGAATTGACTTAAAGAAACAGTTCACCAAAATATGGGAAATTTTGTCATTATTTGTCATTTCAAACCGGATTTGTTGTGAACTCATTTATAGAAAGGCATGAGAAATAATCATTTGTTTATGGTCCCTATTCAGTGTAATTGTATGGAAAGGAATAATCAGTACAATTGTTTAAAAGTTCTGCTTTTGTGTTTGATGGTAAATGAAAGAAAAAATGGGTTGCAAATAATGAGAGCAAGTTTTTGGGGTGACCTTTTTGCGTATGACTGCAAGTTTTGTTGTTATTTTAGTTTAGAGCTAAAATACTGAATGAAATTATTTTTTGGTTTTTTTGCTGTTTACATGTCAGTGACTACAATGGAATGATGCCTTTAAATACATTCAAAACTAAAAATTGTGTTCTTTCAGCCTTTCAGGCATGATTATGTTCACAATAAATCACAGACTCTTGTAATTAATTGCAATAAAACTGACAAAGCATTTCTGTAAACGCAGAACAAACACATGTAAATATCAGCACAGTGACTACAGACCGACACATTTATAGTACGACAGAATAGAAGCATGTTGCACGTCACAGTGTTGCTTCAGGTCTGATTGGTGGATCCTTTCCCGGCTCCGCCCCCCACGCGTGGCCCTTCCCCCCCAACCCCCCTCTCCCTCTGCAGTGTACGTGTGTGGCATTTTGAGCACTCGCAGCAGCAGGTGGAGATGACATCATCTGCACTGCAGCAGACTGCAGCACTGTGTCTGAACAAAGACATGTCAACACTGCTGCTAACTGCTGCCACACAGTCTCTCTCTCTCTCTCTCTCTCTCTCTGTTTATATCTCTCTCTCTCGATCTGTAGGGAGCTTACTTTTGTTCTGTTTATCTCTGTACAGTATTCTCCCAGTATATCTCTCACTCTCTTTCGCTGGTCATTTGGTCCTTTTTTAATTGATGTTTTTCCTAAATTAAAAAAAGAAATAGGATACAAGTGAGACGGTTATTGACATACAATGACATACAATTTTAGAGAGACATAAAATGAATATCATTAAGTGTTTGTTAATGTAGTCTCATACTACTGAAGACTTTGGTTTCTGACAAAAAATGTAAGCACAGATTTCTAAATTTTCTGAAGCACTAGAAAAGAAATGTAAAATCTCTGGAGAAAAATCAAAAGAAACAGGAAGTAAACAGACGGAAAAACACAATGTATATTTGCATAGAAAGTTTGGTGAGCTTTTTTGACTTGGGCTAATGCCCTAGTCAAAACAAGGCCTGACAGGTGAGTATATAGACCAGGCCAGCGTTATTGACTGTGGGCCTTGTGTTTCTTCAATAAAAGACAGTGCTTACAAATACTCTATACTGTATTGCTTTATATGTTTGGTGTCTTTTTGCCTGGCAGGCTCCATCTGATTGGTCAAACAGTGAAAATGTATGCACATCAGTGTAGACATTTTTGACCTTCATGAACTTTTGTCATCTCTCCTCATGCTTTGCATCTGGTTCATCAATAAACTGCCACTGGAGCAAGTCTCAGATCAGCATGCCCCTGTCGCTTGGTTACCATTCAGCAGCAGGTTGCCACAGAAACAGGCTCCTCGATGAAAGGCAAGCGTAGGTCTTAGCACTGGTGGCGTAGTTAGCCTGTGCTGGTAACTGTGTGTCTGATTGACAAATCAAAAGACCAAGATTAGCAGCTGCTGTTTAATGGCCTGATATTTCTGTCATTGCAGACAGATCTGTATTACTGACAGCTAATGTTGAACAGCTTACATATCCTACACAGTTTGTGACTGAAACACAAATTGTGTGGCACGTTGAGGACAGGTGGAGTATTACTTTCCCAAACAATCTGACTTACGCCTGGCTGACAATGAAAAACAAGCAAAAAACATCCCTTAAGCCCTATTCGGATGGCATTCATTTGCAGGACAAATGGCTGTAAAGTTACTGTGGATGGTTTTTTGCCAATTTGCACAGGATGGAGGCAACGTACTGTAGGAAAGCAAATCTATTCTTAAATCCAGCCCGATATGAAGGATGTCTTTTCATCTTCTGGTGATTTATGATTGGCCAACCCAGCAAACAGGGAACGTTCTCAGAACATTGGCTCTAAAAGTTCCCTCAATAATACTTGCAGAAATAATAATAGAATGTTTTTTTAAAGTTATATATAATTCATATATATAAAAAAACGTTATTCTAAAGTTGTTAATGGAACATTTAAAAACCTTACAGAATTAAAATATCTACAGAATTATCTAAAAACTGGACATTTTGAACATTCCTAAAGCTTTAAAAATAACATTTTTAACATTTTTTGTTACTTCATGGAAATGTTAGGGAAACGTTTTTACAACCAAAGAGTGTTATCTGGGAACGTACACTTCAGACCGTTGGGGAATGTGAGAGACAGCATTAGTTAAAGAGCCTGCAGGCTATACATGTGTCACTCAGGCTGTGTATGTTCAAAGTTGTGTTTTTGAAGCTCAGTGTGTCGATGTCCCTCATTATTGGTTCCATTAATTTATAATCATGACTGCCGTTACAACAATAGTGATTGATAACCTCAAGCACTGTGACTTGATTGGATACCATAAGGGTAATGACTGGCTTTAATTAAACATTCGATACAGAGTCTTGCTTGGGGACGCAAGCCAAAGCAGAAAAGAGAAGGTAACTTGTTTATTTTCACAGTGTAGTTCACAACTGAAGGTTTATCCATGATAATTTAATGTTTTAATGCTCCGTTTTTTACTGTCAAAATATGAACTGTGCCATCAATGGCTAATCCAAAAATGTCATATCTTGGAACTCAAGATTCAGTTTGTTATCAGATGTGGTTGAATTTGCATTGCGGTTGGTAACCATGTTACCTGGGTTCCTCTGCAGATAACCAGTTCAGAATGTCCATCCTGGAGCGTCTGGAGCAGATGGAGCGCAGGATGGCGGAGATGGGCGGCCAGCAGCAGCAAGGCAGTGGAGGAACACCAGGAGGTGGAAATGGAGGCGCTAATAACCAGTCTCAGGTATTCTTCACGGTCATAAAGATTCATCTGAAGGATCCATTTGAAGGATTTCCATCTTTCCAACTCCAACTTAATGGATAAATAAAAAATGGAGTCATTCCAAACCTATATGACCCCTTGGGCAGACTATTGCTTTAAATCAGTTTTTTTTTTAACGGGGGGCTGTGGGCCCCAACGAACTTCCAAGGGGTCTTAAGATGATTTAAAATTATTTAAAATAATTTTAACAACAAGCATTAAAATAAGCTAAAACAACTAACAGTCAAGATTTTTCTCAGTATTTGGTTATTTCTATAACACATATAGATCTTTCTATTGCCAAATTCTAGAATATTTTATTGGATAGAAATGTTGGATGGGGGTCTTTCAAATGTTGTGGACAATGGGGGGCTTTGAGGTCAAAAAGTTTGAGATCCATTGCTTTAATTGATGATATTGTATTTCATTTTCATGTATGTATTATCTTTAAAAATTCTCCTTTAATCTCCATAACAAACTGCCAAGTGACAGAAACTGCTAAATTGTGAATTCAAGCATGTGACGACATTGAAACGAATTATTTTGTCAGCAGAGCGTCTCGGGTCAGGCAGGAAGCTCGTTTGAGAGTCGTGTGGTGGTAGTTTGTGAGAAGATGATGAACCGGGCCTGCTGGGCCAAATCCAAACATCTGATTCACTCCAAGACCTTCCGGGGCATGACCCTGCTGCACCTCGCTGCAGGCCAGGGCTACGCAACCCTCATCCAGACGCTCATTAAATGGCGGTAAGTCAGAGATCAGAGCACTCAGGTCTGTCTGTGTTTGTGTGTGATGTTTGTCATTTGTAAACGTGTGTTTGTTTTTCTCATCTAGCACTAAACACGCAGACAGCATTGATCTGGAGCTGGAGGTGGACCCTCTGAATGTAGATCATTTCTCCTGCACTCCACTGGTATGTGACTTGGAATACTAACTCTTTATCATTATATTTTTCCAAGGTTTTCCTAGGTTTTCCTTTATTAATATTCCAAGAATATTAATAAAGCTTTTATACCAAAAACTACAGCCATCTTATTTACACACTTTTCTCTCGTTTGACTCCAATCAGAAACAGAAAGAGCTCTATTGCGTTCGTTCCTCTTTAGTTTTGGAATAATATTCCTAAATAAATATTCCTAAATTCTAAAATAAAGTTCATGCTTAGCTCTTAGTTCTCTTAGTTCTTGAGTGAAACTTAGTTCTTCAGCTCTTTCTGGATCAGGGAGGAAGTTCTATAACACTTTGTTTTTGTACTACATCAAACTAATTGGATCAAGGAAAATTTGAACTCCTCTGTGGCATCATTACTTTACTTTTCTTCCTCTTTGTTTCTCACAGATGTGGGCGTGTGCTTTGGGTCACCTAGAAGCAGCCGTTGTCTTGTACAAATGGGACAGGAGAGCATTGGCCATCCCAGACTCGCTGGGCCGCCTGCCTCTCTCCATCGCCCGCTCCCGAGGCCACACCAAGCTGGCTGAATGTCTGGAGCAGCTCCAGAGAGAGGAACAGCAGCAGAACCCCTCCTCCCTGCCCCCCACCTCCAGCATGTCTTTCTCTCCCAGCCCTGACATCCCCACCTCCAACAGCTGGATGGTCAGCTGGGCTGGAGACAGCATGGTGGCACCCAGTGGGCAGAACACAGGTACTGCCAGCACCACTACAACCTCCGGCACCAACCAGAACCCTGGTGAGAACATCTGATGGACATCTGATTCTACACAACCACTTTCTATATTGACACTTTGCCCATCCATTTGAAATGAAGTAATGTTCATTTGGATAAATCATTTATTTGCTAATAGTTGTATTGGTTTTACAGTTGACAAACTTCTGAAAAAGCTTTTATAGAAAATGCAATTATGTGCATTTAATAAAAGCAATTATAGTACTTGGAAAATTGTTTTGCTATGCTGAAAAAGTCCATGTCAATTTTACGACATAAATTTAAACAGGTTTCTGTTTAAATGATGTTAATTCATTATTTACCCAATAGACTCTTTAAAGTAACACTTTTTACTTTAAACGTCTTTGCTATAGTGCGTTTTCCTTAACTTGGTTATAGTCCCTTTAGTCTATTTAATCTTTGCAAAAATAATAAACGATAAAAAGTACTAGTGCTGTCAGCATGGGAATGCACATAGCCATGCAAGATACATGACTTCTCATGTGAAAGTTAAGATCGTTCAGTTCATTGCTGAGAAGGAAATTTTGAAACTGGAAAAGTAAATAAGGACAAATGCATTGCACCAATTACTGACGTTCATGAGCAGAACTCTTGCGCTTAATGCAGTAGCTTATTGCATGCGCTTCAGTGACTAAGACTTAGTCGCAGGATCCGATTCCAACAGTCTGTTTTTTGCTTTGATTACCGCTAATAGCAGTTTTGAGCTGAAGCAAATGCAATGGAAATATAATAATCCAAGCCCTCTCCTCTGAGTATTCCTCATGGTCACTTTCCATTCTTTGCACAGACTTGAGAAGGCCGCGATCAGAGCCCTCCAACTACTACAGTAACGATTGTCAGCAAGATCTTCCCCTCGCCAAAAAACACAAGCCCAACCCTGAGCTTCTGCAAGCACAGCTGGACAAGCCAGTGTCTGTTCCTTTGAGCCTGGAACAGCAGAAACATAAACTGTCCACCAGCCCTAAGACCCTTCCCTCAAACCCCTCCAGCCCTGACAAAAGCCCCTCTGAGAAGAGTTTGGGAGCAGGGGCCGTCCCGCAAGCTACAATGGGTTCTTTTCGTGGAGGGCATAAGTGGGGCGCTAGAGACGCGCTCAGGAAGGGGGGTGGCGGCAGCAGTATTGGGAAGGAGAAGCTGGCCAATCGGCTGCGACAGCGCGGAGAGCCCCTCGGCATGCTGGGAATGGTAGAGAGGGAGATGGTGGACACAGAGATGCTCTCCTATAAGGAGGATCTGGAGAATCAGGACTGTCTCTCACACATGGAGGACCTCCAGGTGAGATGCACACGCATACTTACACTTTAGACACGGGTGGTATGACCATAGTCTAATAGCGCAGTATGAGTAGCTTTGTGTCGTGACAACAGTACGTTTGCATTTGTGCATTTGGCAGATGCGTTTATCTGAAGGGACGTATAGCAGCATACATTATATCAGCATGTGTGTCCCCTGGGAATCGAACCCACAGCCGAACCATTGCACTGTTAACACGATGATCTCGTTTTGCTGGAAATTTCCAAATGTTTATTGTTAAGTTACATAACTGTGAAGTATGGCTTTATCTAATCTATTCTCTGGTGTAAAATTGCATTTTTAAAATACTAATTAAAAATATATATATAAGTACATGATAACTGACAAAATACGTACAATACTTAAAATTGACGTCCCATTTTATCTTATTATTATTTTTTTTATTGGATATAATTTATTATTTATTGTATATTTTATTGAATCATGACAAGTTTGATTGATACAAACCAAAGCATACGATTATTTAAAGCAGATGATTAGTCTGTGCAATACTGCAAATATATACGTCATAATTCATAAATACCATCATACCAGCCAACCTCAGTACACGCGCTCACACATAGCTGTAAACCACACTCACGTATAGTCAGTCTGGCTCATTCACACCCGCACTGATCCATTTGTCAGGAAATAGACTCAAAAAGCAAACAAAAGAGGTAAATGGAAGATATAGAGCGCCATCCGTCCTGCTGACACATGCGTTTGAGAGCATCGGTTGTGGCCCTGCTCTCTGCCCAGACCTCCGTCACCACATAATATACACCTGCCATTGATTTACCAAGAGTTAGTCGAGCCCCATTCATCTCTGTCACTCTGTGGGGATAAGAGGAGTTTGTACTGTAGCAGCATGTTCCTCCAAAACAAACATCTCCGCAGTGCCGAGGTTTGATTGATCTGCCGTGGTGGCTTGCGCGTACACATTCCGGCGCACTTGAAAGTGTAACTAAGATCGTAAGTGTTTGTTTTCGTGTGTTTTGCACCCGACAGGCGAATATGATGAGCTTGGCGGAGCACATCATCGAAGCCACGCCGGAGTGTATCAAACGAGAACATTTCCCAGCCATGAAGTCTGTTCCTCTGGACAACAGCGGACTCACCAACACCATGATCTGGCTGGCCAGTTACCTGGGAGACGTGGAACACCTGCCCAGCATCATACACCTGAGGTTAGCAGACGTCCGTCATAGTGAACACATTAGCGCGATGGACGTATTGAGCGTCCCGTGATGAAGGAGTTGAAAGCGAGCGATCAATCAGTCAATCGCTCAGAGCAGAGGTTCTCATACTTTAATAAGTCCTGCTTCCTCAGAGGGCTGTTACCTCTGACGGATGCCACAGTGATGTGTTTTTATTTCCTTTTTTGGCAGTTTGCTATTTAATAGATAAGTACAGCTGAACTTGATCTCGGGAACTCGAACCCATGCCAGAGAGCTTTAGAGTGTAAAGTTTGGTGTAAAGAATTCACAGATATCCTCAGGCGACTGTAAACCCTGATGTCCCAGCTAACTATTTTAGGTTGTAAGAATGTTTCCGTAACGTTTTCATTAAGTGATAAAAATGTTAAGTAACAAAAAAATACTTTAAAGGTTTAAGGAACATTTTTTAGATGTTGTATTAATGTAACTGTTTGTACATTAGAATGTTATTCAAATTTTTTGATTATGTAACGTTTTTCAAACTTTCCACTAACAACTTAATAACATTTTTGATATATAATCTTAAAAAACTTTATAGCAAGAATTTTTTGATAACTTTGAGAGAGCTTTTAGAAAACATTAACCAATGGTCTAAAAATGTTAACTGGGATGCTGTATAGGTAAATAAAATGTACATAACATTTTCACACCCATAATAATAATTTATTATTAATATACACACTCCGTAGTTTAAGAGCCTAAGGCTTAGTGGAAAAACAACTTATGAAGTCACAAACCAGCTAATTCTGTGTTTGTTTGTTTTTACCTTAGTCCCATATACAGTGAACCCCTGACCCCATCCTCCAACCCGAGTCTGAGCCCGGGTAACTCGCCCATGAGCGAGGGACCGTTCGAGAAGCCCACTTTGCCTGCTCCGGCCGAATGGAGTGAGTTCCTCCGAGCTTCTAACAGCAAAGTGGAGAGAGAGCTGGCTCAGCTCACCCTGTCTGACCCCGAGCAAAGAGAACTCTACGAGGCCGCACGGCTGGTGCAGACCGCTTTCCGCAAGTACAAGGTACAGGTCAGGGCTTGGGTCCCGCAGGGTTTTTGTGATGTGGAAATAGAGACAGGAATTTAACATCAGCTCTAGTTGGTAAGGTTGGTATTTGTAGGTAAAAACAATGGGCATCCTGTCTATTTCCACTTGTTATTTGTTGTTGCTGTATTCATTTCATAGACACACAGACACACCCTGACACACACACACAAACAGAGTAGTCAGTTCCCTGCAGCTTCCGCATGGGTAAGGTGCCTTAACCAGCGCATGGCCTGGCTTATAGAGAGCGATTGCTTCATGCAACTCCCTCCTGCGGCTGCCTGTAATACATTTCCACAGAGGTTCCACAGCTTTTGGCTGCTGGTGCTAAGAGTCTACCAGCACCAGCTGAACCAAAGCCAGAAGGCCGGGTCTTTCGCACCCCTCTCCCCAGGGTCCAGTTATCACTGTCTCTCTTTATTTTCTCTCTCTTCTGTACGTGGACAACCTAGTGGGTGTCTCCCAGGTGTTGGCCACACGTGGGTTGCCAGTTCCTCAAACCAACCCTTTTCCCTCTCCTTGTCCTCCTGCAGGGACGCCCACTGCGCGAGCAGCAGGAAGTAGCCACCGCTGTCATTCAGCGCTGTTACAGGAAGTACAAGCAGGTAATCCTTCGAGATACTCTGACATTGACTTTTAAAGCCTTTGTTAAATGGAACAAGCACCTTGTCATTTAAGTGTGGGTCATTTAAGATCACACTGTTTTCCATCATGGAAAATTGGACTGTTTTTCAAATCTGTTTTTTTGTACCTTTACAAGCTAACATGGATAGCCTTGAAGGTAAGTTTATTTATTTAGCTTGATATTTGCATTTTTTGAAGTAGATTTTTTTTCTACTTCAAAAGATAAAATTTAAATATATGTTCAAATCATTAGATCACCAATAAATTAATTTAACGAATTAAATAACTTAATAAACGTAAATGTCTGCGTTTGGCAGACACTTTTATCCAGAGTGACTTACAGTGCCTTTAAGTGATACAGTTTATCAGTATGTGTCCCCTGGGATTGAACCCACAACCTTTGCCCTTTATGTTGGTCCAGATATCTTGACATCACCGTGTACTGTACAGTTTAAGTAACAGATCACAGCTCAATTATTCCTGTAATATCCATGTAAGTCAAGTAAGGAGCGATTCTGTTTGAGTCATTCATGTCTTGTGTGTTTGTGTGCGTGTCAGTATGCACTTTATAAAAAGATGACGCAGGCCGCCATCCTCATCCAGAGTAAGTTTCGCAGCTACCACGAGCAGAAGAAGTTTCAACAGAGCCGACGGGCAGCCGTGCTGATCCAGCAGTGCTACCGCAGCTACAGAGAGTTCGGCCGGCTGCGGGTCCACCGCGGGGCGCCCACCAGCGCGCTGGTCCAGCACAAACTCAGGTACCACCCTTAGCTCCACTGCTTCGTGAAACATCGTGCTAACTCAGCACTCCAATTTATTGCCCTGAGATAAATGGCTGGCCCATAAAGGCAGTCCAAATTTGATTTCAACTTGTGTTTGATGTACTACAGTAAGCCAACATTGCTTATGAATCTGTTCCGGATGGCCTTCTGTTCTGAGCTTTGCCCTGCGAGACATTTCGCTAATGTACAAGATGTAATGTGCTAAATTAAATGTACCGTACAAGATCAATGCTGGTGTTCCTCTTTCAGAAGCGGTTTGCTCACTAAGAGGCAAGATCAGGCCGCGCGCAAGATCATGAGATTTCTCCGACGTTGTCGTCACAGGTAGGTTTCTCACTGCCACGTCGCCCCCTACTGGATTTATTATTAAGCCACTACCTGCGTTACACTCATTGATTCAAATTAAAATAACATGGAAGCTTTTCATGTGCGCATTATCATAGTGGCTTTAGTGAGTTCGCTGTTGGTCACAGAGATTGTGGTTTTACGTAGTTACAGTGGGACAGTAAATCTATCTTTTTGTTCCTCTTTAAATGTATTATTCATTAATCATGAGTGTTTTAGCGAGAGGTGCACCTGATTGCTTAGTGCCCCTCCCTCCCCCTGGCTTCTATTTTCCTTGCCCCGCCCCTCTCCTCTCCATCATAATATCTGTTGTGTGCTAATAGCTGTCTGGTGTTGTTTTGCTGTTAACGCAAAGCCCCTTGATGGACCATAGACTATTCAAGCGGGTGAGTGCAGCCTCAGCGATTCAGTATGTCTCCCTTTTTCTGTCTCTCTCTCCCTCTCTCGCCCATCACACACACAAAAAGACCCCGATCCCTCTCACTCCTCCATCACTGTTGCTTGATGCCTGCTTGCATGACAGCTGTCGACCAGAAGCACAGATGCCTGAGATCAGAGTCCCCGGATGTTATCAACAGTGTGTTTTTATACACGAACCGCAGCGATGCCACATTCAACAAGCACCTTTTCTCCTGTCGTAATCGAAATCATTTCTGTACTGCTTTTGTTCGTAAGGAAAAGACGGACAGAAGAAGTGAAGGTTGTTTGGCGTAACCTTTGTTGCATGATGATGATGATAATGATGGGTCTTGCTTTGTAACAATGAGGCATGCTGGGAAATGTGACTTGATTGAGGAGAATGTAAGGCAGGATGGCTGCCTTTCTTGCTTATGTGTTTTGGTTTTGACAACTAAGCCTGTTTTATTGCACATGTGGGAACTGATACTCTAGTGATACTCTGTCTATCTATCTATCTATCTATCTTATCTGTCTATCTAGCTAGCTAGCTCTCTGTCTATCTATGTATCTATCTATCTGTCTGTCTATCTAGCTAGCTAGCTGTCTGTCTATCTATGTATGTATCTATCTGTCTGTCTGTCTGTCTATGAGAGAACAGACACTGACAGAAGAACCAGCTTTAGTTTCTTGTCACTGAGACTAGATGAAAAGGTTTTAGTGTTTTAGACTGAATTTATATATGAAATGAAATACAGACTATTTTAAGCGTTTTGTCCTATATATCTACTTAGCGAAGAATCGAGGCAATGAAGAAAATGGGGCAAATCATCAGTGACAATCTGAGAACTTCTGCAAAGAACACCGACCCACAAATACAGAACAGAGTGTTTCCTGTTGAATGTCTGCAGTATTATAAATACAGCGTGCAGGCAGTTTTAAACGCTTTTAAAAGTTACAAAGTACATGAAAACAGCAGGAGTGTTTGATATTAATTAAAGTTCACTTACTGCTGTGTATCTGCTCCTGCACAGCAGTCGTCTGTTCTGTTTAACCGTGGATCGCTCTGGTCTTCTCTATTCTCTGAGATAAATGCTTAAAATGACAGAAGATGTGATATTTTCCACCTGTGTTCCTGAATGTGTGTCTGTTGCTGTTTTTTCCAGAGTGAGAGAGTTGAGAAGGGCCAGGGAACATGAGAGCATTCAGAAGAGCCCCCTCACAATGTGACACAACTCTCCAGACTCTTCTGTTCACTTTTCTGTTTCAGCCAGAGACGATTTACAAGAGGAAAAAAGCAAGAACACTGTAACTCTTACTGCTACCGTATGACTGATGTTACTGCTACTAAACTACCGCTTTTATTTCATATCTCCTTATTCCTGCGATGTTTCTTCTTTGAGGGAAAGAGCCCAACCAATGTGGATCAAACAAACTTTGAGGACGACGTTTCGAAGGAGGAATAACATTTGCTTCGTGGCATTTTTTGCACTTTTTAACGGATTGATTTTTCATTTTGAGGAGCGCTAAAATGTTGCGTTTGAAGATGAAGGAAAAATGCGTAACAGGATGTGTTGCTCTTCAGTGGCTTATGGAGGGAAGGTGGAGGAAGATAGAACGATGGTGACAAAATATGGATCGACACAGAAACATGGCCGGGCCTGTTCCAAGTGTATTTCGTAGTTTTTACTGACACAATGATGTGTTAAGTGGGTCAAATTGTTACCAAAAACAGTGAATATGGATTATTTATTCTTTAAGATTCTTAAGTCCACAGACAGAATTTATTAGAAATCTTTCATCTAGTCTGTTTCTTATGGTTGCCCATCGTCTTCAAGCTGCAGTGGGCAGCTGATGAATGTAGGAGTAAAATGAACAAGCTGGAGTGACTTTTATTTTGAAAACATAGCCAAACGATATGTTAAACGTAGGTATGCATACAACTTAAATCAATAAGTGTTTTCAAACTGATCTTTCAACCACCGAATTTGATCTTGAATTAACTCTACGGTCAGCTACACGTTTAATATCTGTTGTTAGCCTAAACTAATCCCAATGTTACTGACGGATCTTGTCTTATGCATGTTTAAAACTAGACAGATGCCTTTTTATTTGTTATATTTTGAACTCCTTGAATGTACCGGAGATGCTAAACGTCATCAACTCTGCTTGTAATTTACTATTGGCAACTTTTTGAGTAATTTCCCTTCTATACAGTAAATGCATTCAGGCCTTTGATTTTCTAAGACGTTTAGGGAAAAGTTACAAACATGACTTGATATCTTGGACATACTTTGAAGGGTCTCCACACCCGGGGGTTAGAAAAATCCATATTTTTGACAACGGAGCGGTTCCTGTATATAAAGAGGGTTGCTGGTATGTGAAGTAAAACGTTTATCTAAGCGGGATTGTATTTTAGAAGTATATTATTTTACTCATTGAAAGGGATCAAAACAGATTAGCATCAAAAATCTGAATATTTGTATAGTTTTGTTCGAATGCCTAACAAGTATGGTTGTATCGTTTGTACATAGTGTAAATACCGGGGATAAAGTCAAGCTACTGTATGTGCATGACAAAAACGAACAAAGAAACAAAAAAAAGATCAAAAGCATTAGTGGCTATGCTCTGTACAACTATTTCACTATAAGAGTATTTTATTTTCCTTTGAATGTTCCTGAAATGAACATTTTGCTAAAGCATGACTTTCCTGCTATTATGAAAAATACTGTATTTATGAGATAGGAGAAAAGGCAAAACGATCATTAGACAAAACGGTTATGTTTACATCTGTTTGTTTGTTTGTTTGTTTGTTTTTTGGGGCTACCAAGAATCTTTTTGCCAACGGTGCCAAGAATGTGAATGCTACTGCTTAACAAAGGATGTAAGTTCATTATTGCTAAACAGATAATCATGGTACAATGTGATCAGATTCGCACATTCATTAGCATATCCAGTGACGGTCTCAGACGATGGTGTATTTCAAACAGATCTGGAAGGTTATCACACGCTGTATCCCATTTACTTGATTCGTGTGTTCGTTTGTTGCGTGTCTCGTAAGCCCAAATGGTTGAAAGTACTAGAGAAATAATGTCAAAATTGGTGACGGTTTTATTTCCATCTCAAAAACATTCTGAGTTGAGGGTAATGACAGTCCATCTCTCTTGTGAAGAAAGCTGAAGCAAATCTGCTGTGTGATGATAAGGGTGTCAGTGACCTCTCAAACCCACACAGCTACACCGATCGAAAGACAAGAGCGGAACCGTTGCGCCATGCATGTTAAACTGGATTCTTTTGGTGCTAAACACATTGGCGTCGAGGGGCTGATAGAACTCCAAAGATCAAAACGTGCCAGTGTCGCAGTCATGTTACACTGGAAAAGAATAGCAGATTCGTAGAGTAAATATCTGATAGAGTAACTATCCAAAAATGTTTGTCATTGTGGCTCCAGAAAAGAATTGATACGATGATGCACAAAGTACGTATGTTTCAGTTCAGTTTCCTCTTACGTTCCAATGTTTAAATGCTTTTGTCATCTTTTGTGTTTGCTTCTCTGTTTTAAGAATAGCTCATTCTTTTCTTCAGAGTTGTTATGTTGGAAGTGCCTGATCATGTTTTATCTCCAGCGAGCGGCGTTTCTGCATGTAAGGTTTATAAGGGAATATGGCATTAGCAGGAACTGAATTATGTCTGTTTTATTTCCCATCAAACTGAAATTCCATCACGTAGCTCGTTTGCCGTGTGTATTTCATGTTATTGCACCAGGAGTTTATGGGTTTGTCATAACTCACGTCCTCTATTGGAACTGCCAGATGAACCGAGGGCTGCAGATCTCAGTCCTGCGGTTCTTGCCTTGCATTCACCATTCCGATAACAGTTACGGTTGTCAGCTGATGCACTGCGGTGGCAACTTGAGTCTTATTATGCTTGCATGGGTAACATAGATAACCGGGTGGCTTATCAGCACCCAAAGCATGCTTATTTTTGTAGATTTGGTAGTCAGGTAGACTTGTTGAAGAAAAACTGTTCTGTAAAGCAGCTGGTTTCATGGGTTGCCGAACTTGAAAAGATCGAGGGCTTCTAATGGACGAGTAACTTGCAGTACAAAGTCAAACGGCTGGCAAATTGTCAGTACTCATATTTACGGGGGCAGCACGAGTCTTTTTTTCCGATAGGATTTGGCTTCCTGTTCCGTTTAAAGTCACACTCGATTCAGTTTCACTCCACTTTCCATTGCAGAAACGGATCAAAACCGTGTACCTCATAGAAAAACACACGCGCCACAGAACTGTGTCCACATCCACGGTAAAAGTGTCCATGGCACTAGTGCAGTTAAAACCTCGGGTGTGAATCTCTCAGCTCACTGATGAGGTCACTTTTGTATCTTAACTCAGGTGCCAAACAGGAAGTTGTTGGGAAGTAGAGCGGGTCGCTTGAGAATGAGCTGCTGCTTATTGGGAAATGAGCCAGACCATCCCGATCAAATGACTGTGATTCTGAATACGTCATGCTGTTCGATTCTTTTTTAATCAACTATGTGAGCTGAGTTGGCATACCTTAGGAAATCCCATTGTCCCTAAAACACACCTGGCGGGCGCCGTGCAAGAACGAACAAGCCCATTCAAGCGGTCTACAAGCATATGTCTGATACCTGTGTAAATATATACGCCTGGATGTTTCAGTGGTACATAACTCATGTAGCTTCTTCAGATCATATAGTCGCTGTATAAACACACTGCCGTGGATATACTGTATCACAATTAAGAAATAACGAAGTGCTGCTCAACACTACACACCATCACAACAGTTACTATAGCCATAGGTAGACGTTTTCAAATTATGGATTGCTGTAGTCTATACTGTAAACGCCAGAATATAACCTCATCTGGTCGCATACGGGTTCATTTGAAATTCCTCTTCCGTTTCAAGCGCTTTTAAAGGTGTCACAGCTCAGC
This sequence comes from Botia kubotai, assembly GCA_036877585.1. Lineage (NCBI taxonomy): Eukaryota > Metazoa > Chordata > Actinopteri > Cypriniformes > Botiidae > Botia > Botia kubotai. Next base: position 17,179 of record JAZGTI010009916.1, read on the forward strand.
CCACAGAAGATACCTCATCGTTTCTGTTTTTCTATGACATCACCCACTATTGATACAGACTGCCTTTCCTTCTCATCTTGTTACTGCAGTCATCCTTTAGAAAGGGGCAAACAGGACCCTAGAAACTCTCCCACCAGTTGAACCACTCATGGACACAGAGCAATAAGCAATTCCTGAAGTGGAGACCTGTAGACCTGATGGGAACAGTGATGCATTGGACACGCGTAGCTGACTCTTATGCAAATGCCAGTGTTTTGAGATTAGAATGCAGTAGATTAAGGACAGCGCTTATATGACACCCTTCACGGAGCTGCACGTTTTCATCCCTTTCAAAATCCAGAAAATAGCGGCCCTGTCTTTATTACAAGCTACACTTGGGGCTCTCTACACTTTGCATGTTGAAATAGTGTTAGATCTTTCCTCTAGCTGTCTTTCTCTCTTGTCTTTTTCGATTATGTAGCCCTCACCCTTCCCGAGACCCCCCTGTTCAGTTCTACTCGTTTTCCTCCGTTCTTCCGTCAGTGTCTTTGTTTTCCTCCCTCCCCCCCCGGTTCGAACGGTTTATTTTTGTAATTGTGCATGTTAAAGAGTCACTGAAGTGATGGATGTTAAAAAAGAGAATTCAGCTGCTGAAGCCATGCAAAATGTTTTGAATTGCCCTTAAAATATGAAAGATGTTTTCTGAATGCTTTATATTCTCTCTGCTGTAAAATAATAAAAGGGGAAAACTTAAGAAAAACTTGTGATCATATGACTTTTCATTGTCATTAGCATCATATATATAACCCTCTCTCTATCTCTCTCTCTGTATATATACTATATATGCTACTATCTCTCTCTCTATACACATACAGGTGCTGGTCATATAATTATAAGAATATCTTCAAAAAGTTTACTTATTTCACTAATTCCATTCAAGAAGTAAAACTTGTATAATGTATACATTCATTCCACACAGACTGATATATTTCAAGTGTTTATTTCTTTAAATTTTTATGATCTCAGAATATTGTGAGAAGGTTCAGTATTGAAGACACCTGGTGCCACACTCTAATCAGCTAATTAACTCAAAACACCTGCAAAGGCCTTTAAATGGTC
>JAZGTI010009917.1:0-18275 GCA_036877585.1 Botia kubotai
AACAGAAACAACCACCTTAAATGTTTGTTCAGCTGTTTCTAATTTTACCTTCTGCATACTTTGTACTTTTCTTCATTTTAACAGACCGAGTGGTTACAAAGCACACCAAGCTTTTTCTCCTCATCTCAAAATGACTTATTTATTATGATCCTCATATCATCCTTATGCTGCATAAATATTCAGGCAGAGCGAGACAATTGGCGAGGCTGTGAAATATTCAAAGGCAGACTCATTCATAACTGCTGTAACAAGATCACCGTACGCATCCTAACATGAAAACAACCTCTTAATGAACACAAGGAAATAACTACAGGCTCAAAAGCACACTAGATTATTTTATTAGTTTTTGTTTTTCTAATAAGGAACACTACAATTTTCTCATATTTCTTTTTTCTCTCTCACTAGAACAGTTCTAAAGTTGAGGTATAAAAGGAGTTTATACAGACTACCAAGTCTGAAATGGTGGGGTTTATATACAAATGAAAAGGAGAGAGGAGAGGTAGAGAAGAGGGAAAGAATGGTAAATACAGAAGGAAGTGTACTACAATTCTAGTAAAATAATGATCAAAATTCAGGAAAAAAAACACTGATATCATTTGATTTAATGCTGTGACATCCAACTAAGCTTATAATTCCAGGTATTTGAACAAGTGTGTCTCTGAACAAGACATTCAAGAACAGCCAAATCCAGGTCAATTTTTATAAATAGACACTTGGATGTGTGTGTAGTGTTTAAAATTATAATTCAAACAGACCTCCATATTTCTGTTGGTCATCTGTAGCTTATGGGTTTACTGCAGCACTGCATTTGTCAATTGCTTTAGTTGTCAATTATTAGTGTGACTATAAACAGCGGATGTTTCACAGCACTGCAAAACAAATGCTACCAGCTCGGACAAAACCACCAAAAAAAACAACCAAATAACATTGAGACAATAAATCAAAAAAATGTAACTGAAACGCTAAAATGAATATTACAAAGACTAACAAATATTACTCTTGCTCATCCAATACCCCAGCAATTAAAAAAATACAAAAAGAGAAAATACACTGAAACATTCCACAATCTGTACAGTGACTCCATAGATGACTGACAGAAAAAGAAAATAAAAAGAAATTTGGTGTAGTAATAGCATTAGTTAGAGATATCCATATGAAATGTTTGTAACTAACAGTAATCTATAGAGAACACACTGATGTGAATAATACCTTGAAAAGCTCCTCAGAGTTTGTTTATCTATGTGTACATATAAACGAAACCCCAATTTACATTTCAACATTTAGTCCTTTGTTTAATATATAGAATTTTCATTCATATATCAAAACGCCCTGGTTCTTCCACGACTAAAGGTTAAATTGGGAAAATAATAGTAGATGAAGAAAAACCAAAACAGCATAAAAACAAGTCCCGAATACAAATAACTTGTTTGACTTGTCTGGAAAAGTAAATACAAATTTATTTGATGTTCCTCAGTATCAGCTTTAGTCTGTCTGTTTCATATCCCAACACATCCAGTGCTTATTTTTGGTTAAATTTGACAGGAGAAAAGCCCTTGTTGCTTGGCTATGTCAACTGATTATGAAAGAGTTCCTTTGTTTAGTGAAACTGTAGGCAACAAAAGGACAGCATGCTTTTACCAAGGAACAGGTGCTTTCAATTGCACGTACAATACAATCAGTTCAAAAGCACAGCAAAGTGAGTTACGAGACAACCCAACTCTTATAAAACAGACACCCATACACACACACAACATAGTAACATGAGGCCATACGACAAATAAAAAATAAAATCATTGAAATTGGTAACAATTTTTTTTCTGCGTAACATGGAAAACCTCAAATTTGAATGACTGGTTTGTGAAGAATACATGCTACAATTGTAGTCAGGTTGCTATTGCCTCTTTTTCCGAGTAATGTGGTCAGGTTGTCAAGTGAAACCAGTCATGGTTACCTGTTAAGAAAATGTGACAAAATTCCACAGAAATTCTACAGAAACCAAACACCAGGCCGGAGCACTGGATCAGGCAGTACGAAGTGTGCACTGTGGGTTTTTTATGTAGTAGTTCATGTATTTATTTGGTCTGTTACTTACACCCTCTATCTTTTATAGTATTTTTTATTTAAAAAAAGGTTAGGCTAAATGGGATCACAAAAACATCTCAACACCCTACATGCATGGAAGACAGTGGAATATCTTATTCTTTCCCTTTAAAAATATTTCTAACACCCTCCCTCATGCCCCGGTCCAGACTAATACTCCACCTATCTGTCCAACCCGTCCATACACTCAACTAATACAGTTGAGTCTTTTATTTGGTGGCTGGTGCATTCTTTGCGGGGGGAAAATGTTGCAGAAAAAATACAATTAGCCAAACTGTTAAAAACAAAAGGTCCACATCTCTTGTTCGTCTGTTGAGAGACTCAGAGGGCTGAGGAAAAACAGACTGTTTTTCATGAAACTCTTCACCTCAGTTTTGCCATTCATCAACTTCAGATCTCCCGCACCAAACTGTTCTGAGTTCAGCTGTTAAAACTGTTCATTTTTCAGGGTACCTTTTCATAGAGATTCTGCTCCACGCAATTACCAGATGAAAGCGACAGGATTTGACAGGATTTGTGCTTAACAAAATGTTGAACAATGGAGAACAGCTTGCTTCTTAGAGGTGGATGCTTGAGGAAGCATCACAAAGTCACAGATACATCATTGTCCTTACTGAAGCAGAGATGAGAAGTGCAGAACTTATTGGAAACCATACTAAAAATGCAAAATTGTACTAAAGAAGATCTGCGTGGCGTATTTGCGGGTCAGTTGTCTGAGGTCGTTCTTCGTCAAGCGGAAGGTGCGACAACCATTGACAGCACTTTGGTACAAGCAAGGAGGGAGTTGTGTAATCTTCATTGTGACAGGTCAGAACAGAAAAGTTATGGTGGAGTTGGGCGTAGAGCATCCACCCTGTGTCTTTCACAAAGAATGCTAATGAGGACATGTTTCAAATTCCACATCCTTTGTAAAGGAGCTTCAGCTGCTGTCTTTTGCTCGAGAGGAGCGTGTGTATGGGTGGGTGTGTGTGTGTGTGTGTGTGTAGATGTTTTGAGACAGTTTGGTTCAGTGCGAGAACCCTGGCATACCGTAGAGAGATGAACGGAGGGCTATGGAAGACCTTTGACATCTGCTAATTTGAGGGACACAGGTTTTGAAGAATAGGGCTGAGATGGGATGATGTAATGCTTTGTGTGTGTATGCATGTCAGTAACTGTATGTAGAGTAGCGTCAGCTACATTAGCTGGAGGTGTCTGAATGGATGCTGCCAGGTGGTCCTGGTGGTGAGGTGATGGAGGAAGGGTTGGTGTTGTCTTGCCAGCTGTTGTTAGCCTGTGGAGAGAGTCACAATAACAATATGAAAAAACTTTGCATTGGCACAAATGCAAATTTGGAAAAACAAAACAAGGCCAAAATTTGCTGCAAAACAAAAATGAGTCAGCTGCATGATTTGGGATATGAGGTTCTTGTGGTGGCACAAATATGCAGGCCAAATTAGACAAAAAAGTATTACAAAGTTATTAGCACATGCACCACCTTTCATTAAAATAAAATGTTAAAAATAAAGTCCAATCATACTGACATGCAGATGCAGGTAAACAACAATCAACCTGATAATAAAAATCTAACTTCAAAGCTTTAAAACAGTTCAGTCTAAAAATGGCATGACTGGAAATGTGTGTAGGTGTAGACAGTGTACACACTATAAGGTCAAATAACTGCTGGCTGCAATCAGCAGGTTTCCTGTTTGAACAATTCTCAGCGCTTTCTGAGCTGAACACTTTCGATACTCACGTCTAGACGATGTGGGTTGTAAAGAGGACTTCCTGACAGATCTTCATAGCCTCCCGTCAGGTGTGTAGCACGGTGCAGGATATCCACCTGTAGCACACATACACAACACACTTTAATGTAGCAACAGAATCACAATCTTGATGTCTTAGTCATGCCAAGTCTAATCTAACTTTAACAGCAACACACAATAACAATAAACATTTGTAATGCATTTGATGGTATATTCAGTATGCATGCTCAAAAACAAATAAATATGTAATGAACTTGTTCTTTTAGCAATGGACTCAGCAAAGGTGTAATGAGTTTATATGTGGGTTAGTTTCTACAGATCTCAGACAGGTTCATACCTACGTGTTTTACTAAAATGTTCAACACTAAATACACCTTCAAGGCTGCATTTACACTGCAACACTTTTGTTTGTTTGTTTTTTCTCCATCTGTTTACATTTACTGAAGACATAACTGACTGTGTTTACATAATACCTGACAGGCATTTCAGCTCTTAAAAACCCAAAATGATCTGTTTTGTCAAAGCTGGTCTGTGTAGCAGCAGGTCAGTGGATCGTGAGAAACTGGCTCAGCAGTGTCTAACTGGTCACATGGTAAAGCTGAACACTGCATCTCTGTTCTTCATTTGGATTCCTGTACAGCTTACGAATACATATATCAGGTTGCTAGACGACGAGAAAGGATTATTGTAATACGTGATTTGGTGTGTAGGTGTTAGAAACCACGACATTTCTAAACTAAATGCATATAACAATAGATCGTTTTTTCATTGTTTGCGTGCTAATGGTGATGTCCTCCCTCTGACTGAATGGAATTACCATTCAGTCACTAACCTTACCTGAGTGTCAAGTGATGACAGACTAAATACTCTAGCTATTACATAATACTATTTGTTGCAACAACTATTTGACAGAATTAAGAGGAAAATCAGAAATGAGCATTTAAACATAGATCAAGATGACCAAATATCAGCTAGCTATCAGATACTTCATGTCAGAGGTGCATGTATTTTTTGACTGGATGGATTTGCCGCGCATACGTTTATAGCATAAGTAATGTTTTAGCGAATGGTTGACTGAAAGTTTGGTAAGATGCCCTTCACTGTTGTCTGTAACACATCAGGACAGATTAGCATTTACACTACAATCAAAATGTGGTCACATATTGGGATTAATCCCAATTAGTTTTACAGTGTAAATGTGGCCAAAAACACCAGAACAATATGGAGCATTTATACAAAGAAACAGAAGGCAAGACAAAAGAAAACAAGAAATTAACAGGGAGTGGAGCAAGGATTGGTTAAGGATGTGACCTGGATGAATCATGAAGAAATTAAAGTGACAAATCCTACAGGGAGGATCACAGAGAAAGCAGGATAGAGCTCTACACTTAGGTCTCAGTAAGGTGAGGTGGTCTGGGGTGGGAGCTAAGGCAGATGTCGTGGGTTGGGGGACAAATCTCGGTGCGTTGGGGAAACAGGAGGACAACACTACACTGTGAGCAGGTATCGGGGGGAGGGGCATTGAGGCGTAGGACGTGTCCTCAGCGCCTACCTGCTGCTGCACAGCGGGAGTGACGTTCATGCCATCCCCGTTGAGTGAGCGCAGACCAAGGTATGCATCTCCTGCGTGAGAGAGGGTGTAGGACCCAGAGGATCCTGCAGGCAATATGCGCAGCCGATCAGGCACACCAGCTTTGCCAGGGTCAGGTTTGGTAGGCCAATGTGTGTATGTGTGTATGGAAGGCCAATGTGTGTGTGTGTGTGTGTGTGGTGAATGTCTAGTATAGTCTGGTCTATATTCTGAGCAGGGAATGAAAATCAGGACAAGCAACATTCTGAAATTCAAGACAGTGGTTATTATCTGTTCAGCTATTTCCGTCGATTAGAGACAAAAAGACAAATAAACTCAAGAAGAGCAGAAAGGAAGCAAGTATCGTGTGTGTCTTTTGTGACACTGTGGCTACGTGAATCTGTCCCCTAAATTAAGTCACACAACTCGACATGCTGCTTCCTCTGAATGACGTCATGTATTGTTCAGAAGCTGTCTGCAGGATGTGGAACAGGATACGTGGAGATGGCAGGAGGTGACGGATCATGGTTAAAAATGACAATACCAAGTTAAATTACCTACCTTCTTCATTCTGCCTCCTTAGCAAATAGAGGTTCTACTACACTAACCAATGTGTGTGTGGATGCACATGAGTGACTGTTACATTGGCTTTATGAATGTGATAAAAAATAAACAAACAAACAAAAAGCCAACACAGCATCAATAATTAATGGAAAGCTAATGGTGAATAAAGCTCACAAAAAAGGGTTACGCTATGTTAGTTATAAACAAAAAAAGATGATGTAGTCATAACATGGGTTATCTTTACAGCTACGAGGGAGTGAAAACATGCATCAACAAAGTGAATGTTCACATGGTATGACCTGAATGCATGAGTCATTTTATAATTACAGTAACGGTACATACCACAATATATTTTTTTCAGAGAAACCGCACAGGAAATGTTTATGTATACCACGTTTATGTATACCGTGTGACAATGTCTATTTTTGGACAAGTGCATTAAATACTGAACAAATGAAAGGTGCTTCATCTCCTATGATTATTTTCTCTGTTTTTTTTAAACTTAATGGCAAGCCAAAAGGTGTGATTATTCATAACAAATGAGTGATACGTCTGGCACCAGTGCATTAACAGCTTTACTTAACAGCTAAACTATATCATAAAACACACAGTTCTGTATTCAATGAGCCGCATTTAAAGACATTACAAACTAGCTAATGTATGCATACCTGTGACTGCACATCAACTGAAATCTTATATTACTACAACATGACGAGATGTTGCTCGGCAACCACAAACAACTACATACTACGTTGTTACTAAAAACAGCCCTTAATAACAAGTTCTTCCTAATTGTGTTTGGGGCAAAAAACACTCTGTATTTCACATTAACCAATGTTATCTTTGTATTTGCTTAAAAATAACACTTACATAATACAGCTGTGCAAATTAATCGATCTTAATTTAAAAATAAAAAAAACACAGTAACATCTCTACCGAATGACATTTCTACAGTCATATTGGCCAGCCCTACCACAAACAACAGCACTCTAAAGGCCTAATCCTGCAGGTGTTGACAAAACACCTGTTACCTAGCTACAATCAGGAAGGCTTTACCATGCTTTACAGTCTAAAATCTAAACTTTCCAGTAACCAGATAATGTACATACCAAAAGAATGACCATTCTCTGAGTGACTGACAGATCTTGATAAAAAAGATCTAGCGATCATGGACAGACAAGTGCAGACAAGCCTTAAAAGTGCATGAACAACAGAAACAAAAAGTGACAGACACAAGTAATGAAGAAAGGCAAATATAATGCACGTAGAAAGGAGACTGGTTTTAGTAAACAGTGTACACAAAGCATGCTCTGGGTGTTTGTATGTGTGTGGTTATGAGGTTTCTCTATCTGCTAGAGATGATGGAGGGCTCGTGTGCACTTTACCTGAGTTGGGTGTTGCTGGAGAGTTCGCCTGGCTGGCCTGTGCTGACACATTGGCAGCGTCCACGGCTGTTTTAACGGCGTACAGGTTTGCTTCCTCCTGGAACTTACCAATGTTCTTCTTGTACCGAATTCTCTTGTTGCCAAACCAATTCGAGACCTGTGATAAAACAACTCTATTTAGAGTTTTAATCTTCAAGCTGATTGCTACCAATACAGCAACTTTTCTTATATACAATATATATATATATATATATATAACTTTTTTCTTATTATATATAAAGAACCATGGTTGGTCAGTAATGTCCAATGTTACCAATAAGCATTGCTTTCAGCCCTCATCATTACTATCAAGTCTTATTCTGCTGACAAATGGATTGATGTGTTTACAGGTCATTTACTCAGTTACTGGCACAATTCTCAATAAAGAATAAGTACAGAGATTACAAGATATGATGAGCTTTATAAACAGCAAGTGCTGAAAAAACTTCTGGCATTCCTCTTACACAGGCAAGTTACACAGAGTTACACAGGCGAAACAAGATCCCATCAGTAATAGAAGGCTGATCAGGGCATTTTTTAGATTAATTTAAAACAGCAGTAATTAGGTCCCCATGACATGACTTGATAAGCAGTTTGGTTTTCTTTTGTGTTGACCTACATCTTTTTGTAACAGCAAGCTGGGTTTATTTATACAGCCAACAGCTTTTAGTTTACATCACAGCAGTGAACATTTTTTGCTTCTTGCTTTTGCTAGTTGGGGGGGCGGGACTTTCTTTTACTAGAGAACATTTTATTGGACAAAAAGAGTGAGTGTGAGTGCAGTCAAACATGGAGTAAAGGTCACTAAACGCCAATTTTAATTTCATGTGGTCTTTAAAATCACTGGCTTGTGTGTTGACAAATTCATTATTAATTAGCTGTAACGTGTTAGAGTACAAATTTGCCTCAAAAAATGTTTCTCACAATGTCACATGTAGCTGGATTACCAAATAGCTAGTGTTAACTAACACAATCAATAGAGATCTGTAACATCTTGGATTACACATTCACAGCCAGGTAATGTTAGCGGCTATGTTATAAAGTGTATTCAGATGACTGTATCCAGTTTCATCTATTGTTAGTAAAACAGTCTTTTACACTCTTTTTATCTGGAAAAATGCATGACAAAATTCTGGGTTTTTCAGGATGAGTGTAAACACTGCAGAAAAGCACTGACATACTGCCGGAGGCACAACACAACTGAAGCTATGTGAGATCTCACCTGAGAGACAGTGATCCCGCACTTCTTGGCCAATTCCTCCTTGGCTTCCTCGCTGGGGTACGGGTTAGACAGGTGAGAGTAGAAGTACTCATTCAACACCTCTGTCGCCTGCTTATTAAAGTTGCGTCTCTTACGCCTGAGGACACAGCAGGTGTAGACATTGTTTTTGAAGGTAAAAACAGCTAAATTGACAACACAGACCAAACAGTACATTTTAGTTTTAATATTTTTATTAAAAACACCACAAAGATATTAATAACATTAAAAAAATTTCACCACCGGGGGGTTTTAACTGGAAGTAACCAATCATGTCAATGAGTGAACAGTGCTGGTGTGATTGAGGGAAGGTGGGGACTAATTTGCATATCCATGGTTCAACATATACTAAATGAATTGAGTTACAGTCAAGCAATTTTAAAGCCTGAAGAAATTTGCACAGGAAAGAAAATTTAAATATGCAATTTTAATGATCAAAGATTAGTTTTAAGGGATACAATTATCAACTACAGGGTAACTTTAATGAATATGTTTTCTTTAAGTCCTCATTAACATTGCAGTAGAACTGCACATAACCCACCTGGCGTCTAGGAAACGTGAGCGCAGGATCATGACAGCCTCGCAGGTGCTCTGCTTCAGCTGCATCTGGATGGAGCTGAATTTGCGGTGGATGATGGCCACCATGCGCTCAATCTCTTTGGGTGAGATGGGCCGTGTGCGGGACTGTTCCCTCAGCAGGTTCATCACGTGATTGGTGAATTCACTGCAGGCCTACATTACATATCAGATCAATGGGTCAATATGTACAGAGGTGCACATAAAATCAAAGACAATTCCCACAAGTTACGGATGAGTGAAATAAGATTAAACTCAGATTAAACAGATTTCATGAGAGTGTCTTTATTCTCACCTGTTCGTATTTTTCTAGTTCAGAGTGGTAGATCTGACGGATCTGTGCAAGTTTGGCTCTGTAGTCAGAGTGCTCAATGCTACCGTCATTGGGCGATCCTCCGGCTGCTGCTGCAGCTGCAGCTGCTGCTGCAGACCCACCACCCTTCTCAGGCCCAGAAACACCCTCAGCCAGCAGCATGTTGTCCAGACGCATGATTTGAGGGTCTGGGGGGTCCTCCTCCTGTACCCCTCTGATGCTTAACACTGTAAAAGACAAACATTAACTGGCAATTAGATATGCCATTAGAAGTTCTTATTTTATACAGGTACTTAACCTTTATCTCATATGTTCAAGATCAACATGGTAATATGAAACTTTTTGTCCTAACCAGCTGTGACCACATGACTTTTCACCAGAAACTTGGTTTCAATTTCTGTGGCGTCACTCTGGGAAACCCCACCCACAGTAAAACGTTACTGGTTCAAATATTAAGTCGTGTCACACCACATTTCTGCTTTCAGCGTGGACAGATTTAATTACATTAACAAATCACTTCACTGAAAACTTTGTCTCACACATGTTTTTTCTTTATACAAGGGTTTTCTCAGACTGAAGGAATTGCAGGTGGGTGACAAGTTGATGAAAAGCAATTAATGAAATTACAATTAAATCAAAAACCTAAATAAATAGTTATGCAAAATGGACCGATATATATGTATGTATCAATATAACTTGTTAAAATGTGTAATAAAAATAGCTAAAATATCTAAAATATTGCTGATTAAACTACCACAGATAAAAAATGTTGTTGAAGTTAATAATTTAATGGCATGCTTGCATGTTTAAAATATTTACCTAAAATCTCATGGGGTACTTCAAGTAAAAATTTTGATTAAAATTTAGGTTCGGCTGACCAAAAAAAGTTTAAAAACCCTTATATTTTAACTTTTAAATTAGTTGTGCAATTCCTCACTCAACCAGCAGAGAGCAGCCAGGCACCTCAGTTGCAGTCCAGTGTTGGAAGGCACGAGGCAAGGGTCCAATAATAGGAGAGCATGTGTTGTCACTACAAGCACAAGCGGCCATAAGTATGCACCTCTCCAGCACTGAATTAAAGCAAGACCTCTGTCAGCTCCCTGCCACAGGCGCATCACTCACAAACCTACAAGCACACGCTCTACACTGCCATACATATGCACATGGAGGCCTGAACAGCAACTAAGGGCAACGAGTGAGCAAGATAATGTAAAGAAATATGTGACTCCATAGAGCTCTGTGTAAGGCGCTGTAAAACTGGAGGCAACATCCGCTACAGAGCAGATCTACAACATTCCTACGCAAGCACAGCAAACGCACAGTACACTTGTTCATCCAGTTTGTGAAACACAAAGTGCAAATAAAAAGGCATTTTCTGGGAAACGAAGGGCGTTACGTATGTATGTTTCAGTAAATGTGGATCTTCTCTCTGTACCAACTCAACAAAAACATATATATAAAGAAAGCTTTTCTCCCATCCTCCCTTTAACTGATAACACATTTAATGACTTCAGCTCTTACCCTCCCCCAATAACAGCTCGAAATTTGTTTCCAACTCTCCCTCTTTTTTCCTCCCCTCTTTTTTCTTTTTGTAAACTTTTTCTCTCTCTTGGCAAGCACTCTTTTTTTCTTGTTCTCTCTTGCCCCTCCAGGGTCCCTCCGCTCAGGTCCTCCCTCTTTTTCTTTCTCTTTGAGTCACATTCCATCTTTTGGTTCTCCCCCTCTCAAAGCTCAGGAATGCAGCAGACCCAGCCGCCTGAACTAATGACCCCGATCTCTCTCTCCTTACCTTGCCGGCAAATCTCCCCAAAGTCAAACAAAACATTCAAACTTTTTTCTGAAGTATATTAAATCCATCTCAGTGTTCATGTAAACTACTATGAAGAAATGAGTCATAGGTAATTTATTCAACATTGAGGTAAAAGATACTTTTCTTTTACTTTTTTACGGTCAATTTTGCTTTCTGGTAAAATGTTTTTAAAGTTAGCGACACTGTTGACATGTTTATAGCTAGCTACCTGAAGAATAACACACTTGGTTTAATGACACAGACATGTGAAGGTAACATTATCATCCCCTTGAGAGTACTGAGGTTTGTCATGGCCACAGTAAGGCAAGATCACTCGTCTGCACAGACGCATAGAATATGCTTCTGGTCCAAGCCAGTCTCTGTTTTCTGAGTTGACCAGGCAGTAGTGTGTATAGTTAGTTCAGTCTAATGGGTGAGAGGAGGGTCATTGTTTTTATGACCACAACCCCACAATCAATAGTGTGAAATTCACCACCTCCCCAAAGAGTATCACCCACAATATCCATTACAAGCATTGCCTCCAGCTGATTCCCTCAAGCAAACAGCCTTTTCTTTACCGTAATTATCTCAATTAAGCTGCAATTACTGATAATTACACAAATAACCTACACTAATAACACACAACATTTGGCATTAGTTGCCCCAGACTTCTTTAAATTACCAATACTCCTTTATATTAACATTTATTGCCACTCTTGATTTTAAAACCTGTAATAATGTATCCATAAATAAAGTGCCAATTTTGCCACGGCTGAATAGGTTTTATAATAGCTTTGCAGTAAACTGTTCTGAATCTGTTTGCTATGTTCTGAATACTGACTGCATTCAGCAGAGAAGCCCCGAGCAGTCGTGTCTAGATGTTTGTGGGCCTTTAAGAAGATTAATAAAGCCAGTCTGTTAAATCTTTCAATTAGCACACTTCATTAATATAAACACACCGCCATGCTAATGAGATAATGTACATTTTAATGTGCTGCATCTGTCCAAGTTGCACTAATATCCTTCCATTAAATTTATGAATGATCGACGCGATCGCACACCCCACCCTCAGAGATTTACACAACCATGCGCGGCGAGGAATTCCCTCATTTGCGACAGACTGGTGCAAACGTTTGAGCAGAAAACGTGAAAGGTCAAAAAACAACAACGCATGTCCGAGCCTCACTGCCATTAGCAGACAGAGCGGGCGAATCGTCCTATGAAATATTCAGAGTACCCAGCTGGGTTCGACTGCATACATAATCACTTGCATTTCTGCCATGCGGAACGTGCTGTTCAGGTACGGCGCAGGTGATGTGTTAAGCGCAGACAAAGATATTGTGTTCACTGCTGGTAGCACTATATTAATGCTGCCATTTTCAGTGCATTACAGAAGAAACAGTCCATCATGACTGTGTTTGCAGCCTCTGATCAGGCCTCGACAGTCTTTTTCTCTGTACCTCCTAACGCATTCTCTCTCTCCTCTCCTACATAACACCACCCCCCCACTCTGGCCGCTCTCTCCCGCCATACCCCGCCTCCTTTTCTCCCTCTCTTTTTCTCTCTGTGCCCCCAGCCACCTCCCCCCATCCTCTGTTCTCCATTTCAGTCGAGTTCTCCATGTGAGCCGCAATCCCTCATGCTGTCAGCCACCCCCCCTACCTCTCTCTGTAGACAGACAGGATTAGCATTTTAATTGCATCAGCTCCCTTGGGTATTCTCAGCCTTTCACTGGGAGAGAGCGAGGGAGCAGAAGGGGGGAAGAGAAGGTAAGGAGAGAAAAGACGAGAGGAGAATTGTGGGGGAAAAAGCAAAAGGGAGTCACAGGAGGAGATAAAATAGCAGGGAGGAGATAGAGAAAAGAACGAGCGAAAAAAAGGAGAAAAGAAGGGGGCAGGGAGAAGAGACAGAGATAGAAACGGAGGAAGAGTCGTTCATCGTCGTGGTGGGCTGCGAACGAGTGTAGGGCGATACTTAGGAAATGACAGCGCTTTGACCGCAACAACCAATAAATCAAAAGGAGGAAGGCAATTGCGATGGAGGAGGGATTTATTCGTGCTGAAAAGCACGCCCACATAAACGCAAACAAACATGCTAACCTGAGAGCCTAGTGGGATGTAAATAAAGCAAATTTATCTTCAAAACAACAATGACTGCAATGCCGTTAAGAGTCAAATTGAAATATGAGGGTCATTCCTATGCAGAACATTTTTATGTCCCTCTCATGTATGTCTTCATATACTGGATAAAATGTTACGCTTACAGTTATTAATGATCAAAATCCCATTGGGTTTCTTTAATCACAATATGACAATTAAGTGAATTTGAAATCGTTTCACCACTTTGGTTTGAATAAACACTGCCATTGATATTCCATGTGCTTCTTTTTTCTTTCCTCATTTTTTTTCAAACAAACATGCTTACAAAACATTTTATTTTAATACAATAATGCTGTAGGTTTTTTCCTGTCTCCCAAATATATTTCCATTCTGTTAGTCTTTTGTTAAACCCTTACAGTTCTTCTGTCATCTACTATCCTTCTAGAAGTGACATCATTTTTGGTGGGACAACAGTACAAACATCAGACTTAAGAGATCTGATTAATTTGATGATGTTTTTGTGGTTTACCTGGTTCTACAATATTCTGTTGTAATAATAATAATACTGTTGTGAAACTGCAGAAGTCAGTATTAAATTTCATATGAAAATATCAAAACTAACCTTTAAGCTAACACCCTTACATCACTTCCAATCCCTTAAGTAATGGATAACTTTAGCTTCCTGTATTTGTCCTGTTATCTCATTAATTTCATTCCATTGTGTAAATACATTACAAGATTATTAAGTAGACCTCTGCATATTTTTGAAAGTGCCTTTTACTATAAAATATACCCTATACCATATTATAAAAATATTTTTTTTAAAACAAGCATATGCTTTTTGCAAATTTGTTACAAAAATAATGTTTATAGAAGAGTTCTTCACATGCATTAAACCTGCGGATCTTTTCAAACAACCTTCAGTAGACCTGCAACTGCACTGGTATGAAAACAAGTGCTAACTTTAGCCACTGAATCAGGGTTGAATAAACAACAGAAACAACAGGCTTACCAACAGGCAGCAGGGGTTAATGGTTCAGAGACAATATACAAAACCACTTAAATAACAACTTGACTCAGACTAAAAAAGGAGGCAAACAAGCCTATTAGCAAAAATAGCAAACGCTTCATTCCAATACATCAGAACATGTTGTAAATGACAATCCGCATGTTTGGCATCACTTGTGTCTTGTTTTTTAAGAGGCACTACAATGGTGGTATAGAAGACACAAAATCCTCCAGTCAGTGCCTGCAGTAAGCGGCTCAGGTTAAGCAGTGTCTGCTGGGCATATTTACTGAAGCCATGCAGCCAGCAAGCACCTGGTACAACAACAAAGACATGCATGTATACTTGCCCACACCTTTCCACTCCCCGTCGGGAGTGGTCATTGGTCAGTGTCAACAGAAAAGACCCGATTAGGGTGTGAATAGCATTCTCACCTTAGGCAAACATGCTGTCCAGTCTAGCATGTCATTTATCAGCTCTTAATTAACTCAACAAGCATTTCATAGACCCGAGTAGCAGTACAACAGGCTTCACTCAGCGCGTAGTGAGCAGTCAAACACAATCACACAGGTGAGAACACACAACAGTCCTTCCCTATGCTCTCAGGTGAGACTGAGGAGGACCAGGAAAGGACAAAAAGAAGACTCCACAGATGACTTCACTGCGGGACGAAGAAGAGGAGGAAGAAGGCTGTTGCCGTGGTGATACGTCCTACCGGCACGCCCCCTCTTGCCCGCTCCCTGGTTCTCCGGCTCATCAGCACAGCTGCCTCCTGTGCTAATTAGCACCGCCTCTTAAGGAGCTCCTAAAGACCTTGTGAAAAATGAACGCTCATTTGAGAGGTCGTTAATTTGCACTGTTATGCAAATTAGGTGGCAATTAAGCAATAGATCAGAGGAGCTGCTCCCATTTATAACAACCGAACGAGAAATATGACAGAAGCAAACAGGGCCAGGGAGAGTGGTGGATGACTGCACTGAGGGGGAGTGTAAACTAACCTTAGCCCACTGCATCTTAGACAGAGAGACACAGAGAGAGAGAGCGCGAAAGAGAGAGAGACTGTGGTATTATGTGTACAGGTGAACAGCACAGCATGTTCCAGACTATATTTTTTAGCTGCCACACTTACTGAGAAAGCGAGTGTTTAACACCATCTTGCACACTTTGTGCCACTGAAATACAATGTTATTGCATTATTTTTTAGCTTTTTTTTATTAAAACCAGTAATGTCTTATTATATGCCTGCAAACAACTAGACTATGGCTCTGACTGCAACACTTCAACTACATGTTTAGATTCTTACCTATGTAAAACCCACCCCGAAATCTCTATACTGTTACACTGTATGGCTTATGGTTAGACATGTGTTTATGTGTCTCTGGTATTTTTACTTGTTTTATCCACCTGATGAGAATTACAATAACAATTTATGCATCAAAGACTAATGATTTGGTCTGAGTGTTGGGGTTTGTTCAAATCTTTATTAACCTTTGGTGTGTAACTTATCCAGCACCATTTGTGCTACATACAATAGTACAAGTAACAGTAATAGTGATGCTTGTCTCAACAAGCACCAGTAACTAGCCATGTGTCTTAACCTACATTGCAGTGGGATTCTATTGACACCTTTGCGTGAGACAAACAGATTATTCTAGATTACCAAAAGGCTAATGCCTCAATCCGAAAGGCATGCACTGAAACTCGAAACTCCCTCCCTCAAGACAAGCTTAAAGTGAGAGGAGCTGCAAGCAAACTCGGAGTTCTGACAGATCACCCCTGCTCAAATCCCCTCTCCTGCTCTCCAGATTAGTCACAGAGTGCAGTGAAGACTTCCACACAGGGATGGAAGGCTCTCATCAATTGTAATTAATCCTTAATTAGTCTGGATTAGGTGCTGGGCTCTGACTCTCTCCCACCCCACAAATGCCACGCCAGCTAATGTAATCCAGCTGAGGCCACATTTACATATCTTTAATTTAAGAAACATGGACTTCTTTCAAACACTGGTTCCAAGAGCAGGAGACATCTCCATGACATACTCGTTTTCTGATTTTGACACACAGCACAGCTAAATACAATTATCTCATTCTGTATTTATCTACCAGGATGGGCTGATTGACTATACGTATATGACATCACATATAATAGTTGTCAAATGTAAACATTTTTTTTTCCCAATTTTAATTTGATTTAAATTTAAAAAGTTCTATTTAACAAAAGAAAATCATTCAAAATTTACAGGAACAGAAAATGTGTAACTTTGCTAAACAAAATCGGTAAAATAATATAAATAAATGTGTGAACCTACAATAACAGTTTCTCCCAGAATGCTTGGATTAATTCTACACATAATGCAGAGTAATTATGACAATAATAGAAGAGTATTCAATATTGCTCACTGGACACATGCAGATGCAGTGAGAGCAGGACTGAATCTCGTAGCTGCAGGTCATGCAAATTTCAGAAGGCACACAAGTTTGTACCAGGCAGATACAATGCACACTTCAGAGAAAGATGCAATCGCTAGCTTTGCACAAGTCTTGCAAGGTCTATAGGATTAAGTCTTTTAATTATGTTTATGGTAATTTGTTGAAATTAGATATTTGCTTTTTGCAGACAATAAGAGTGTTATTGCCATTTGCCTTTTACCATTAGATGGTAAAACCGCAGTGCTGTAGCTACCAGTCACTCTTAACCAAGGAGAGAAAACATGACACAAAGCAGCCTTACAAACTTTGTGTATCATGCATGTCTGTTGTGGTGCTGTTTAAATAAGACTTTAAAAAAAATATCTGTTTGATTGGTTGTTTTATATGTCTGTCAGGACACCCTTTATGTCAAAGTGAGTGGTACTACTAGTACAGCAGTAAACTACTGTTGGTTAATCGTATTTTTCCTTACCCACACAGGCTTGATATCATCACTGAAAAAGCCATTGCAGAAATGTATATTTTGACAGATTACAACTTTTTTATAGAAATATTACAAAATGTGGTCCAGAAAATATAATATACTGAAGACAGGCATGCACTGAAGCACACAGGATGACCATGGACAATTATGCAGTAAAGTTGGAAGGGTCTATTCTGATTTTATGTCATTACTAAATGTATTTTTCCTGTAAGACAATATGACAGCACAGGAAGTACTTGACCTATTAACTCGAGAGGCCTGTATGGTTTTTAAATGTTTCCTTGCATTCGAAAGTGCATCATCCAATTTTGGTTGTTCAGTCCTGAGAAAGGGCCCAATTCCTCGAGGACTAACGTAATGAGAGGAAAGACACTTAGCCCACACAGCATTAAGATGAAGCCAAGCTTTCGGGGTGACGCGCTGCCCCTCCACCCACCGTTCTGGACCTTGTGATGGGGGAAGGGGGGGGGGTGCCTGTCAGGGCAAGGGGTCTGTGTGATATTAGCCGTCTGCCAATCCGGCGTGGGGAATGGACACAGAGTAATTACTGCTGCTCTTACTGCCTCATCAATCTCTCTCTATCGCTGTCTCTCTTTCCCCTCTCCCCCTTTACACTCTATCTTTCTCACTCCTGGAAAAGAGGAGAAAAACAGATTGAGTGACAGAGCACCACACAAGAAATGCCGAATAAACAGGGCCAATATGAAATTATGTTTGGGAGGCTGACTTTATAATTTAGTTTTTAGGTATTCATTTATGCTGTTGATTCTGAAGTGACATTGAACATCACGATGTGCAGGTATGTTCGGTCTGTGAGATGTTAAGCTGCGCTTGCGTCCATCACGGTTTAAGTTGTAAAAAGTCTTTACACACTGCCGTGTCTTTACACAAAGGCCTGCAGGCTCACCTCGTAAAAAA
>JAZGTI010009918.1:0-18273 GCA_036877585.1 Botia kubotai
ATTGAGTATGTGCAATCCCTGGGATCGAACCCATGACCTTGGCGTTGTTAACGCCATGCTCTAACCACTGAGCTACAGGAAAGCTGTATCACACACGTACACGTGGAGAATGTATTTGCCTTACAAGGTCAAAACCTCATGTTATCATTATTAAAATACGACTAATACAGTAACAGTGTGACAGGCAAACATGCTATATTTATATTTTGTATTAATATAACTCCAGTTTATACATCCTAAATTAAGATCATCAGCACATAGTGAACACTCTACATGAACACTCCACACAGAGCTGAAGTTCCCGTCTCAAACCACACTAACCTCAAAGCTATTTTAAGAAACTAACCGCATACTTCATCCTGACAGCCCACAAGCATTAAACACTGATAATGAACTCTTTATTCACGAGTAATTACTGACACCTTTAGTGTCATCTTTACCAACTCTGCAGCGTCTTACGTGCTTTTTAGCAAAAATGTATTTACTTGATTTGGCATTTGACTTCATTACAATAGACAGCACAGTCGTGTTTATTGGAAATACACGATTCAAGACACCAACTGCGCCAGTATTCATTACAAACATCCATCATAAAGCTCATGGAGCAGAAATGATGTATTTGTGCGCTATCGTCACGTTAGCACGATAGCTTTAGCACTGTCAACATCTATTTCCGCTGCCGGAAGCGCCGAAACAGGTTTAAATTCACTAAAAGCATTTAATACTCATTCAGCTGGTGTAGTAATTAATTCAATATGCACACCATGCGTTTGAAGGCATCATGCATTAATAAAAAGCGGTCAAACGCTAAAAATATGAATGAAATGTAGAATGAGTTTCTATCATCTGGCTAACCCGACAACTAGTAGCATCCGCTAAAGTCACAGTACAGAATAACCAGCAACACTTACCAGGTCAAATCAGAAGATAACCGACACCAACAGACTGGTTTTAGGAGAGGATGCTGATGATGGTGATATACAGTAACTATCTACAGTGCTGCACAGACACGGACAGTTATCAGCCGTCGGTTCTGTTGACAGAGTCACACACCCACAGAGATGATACCAGAAACACACTGACCCCGCCTCTCTCTCTCTCTCTCTCTCCCTCTCTCACTTTCTCTCTCTCTGCATCTGTAGCGTGTTTTTAAACACTCCAGATTGTTCTATTCATTTTCTACACCATATACACGCATACAAACACATTTAAACACACAATGCATGTTATTTAACTCGTAAAACCTGAAGAATATAAAGCCACAACAGCCCGAAGCTTTGCAGTCAATTATCAGAATACGAGTTGATATAAATCTACAGCGCCATCCAGTGTTTGTTCACAATAAAGGCAAATCAATCATGATTTCAATCATCAATCTGCCAAATGTGAGATTTGTGTGACTTTCTTTTCCTTCTCATCAGTTTGAAAGCGAAACTACATGATTACACAATCAGTAAAATAGTTATTGATACAAAACATGATCGGGAAAAGGCACAACTTCAGATTTATTGAAATATTTATTGCTGTGTTTCAGATAGTACACACATTGGATTTAAAGTTGTGTTTGAAGAAACGGTTCAAACACAAACATTTCCATTATTATTTAAATAGTAAAACAACAATTCTGTGATATTATACATAATCTCCACTAACAAATTTTCAACAAGCTGAACTATAGGTGTATATACACAAGAACCTATTGTGTGTGCTTATACAGTACAGAAGAGATGATGTACAACAAGAGACGAGAGGAGACAGAAACAGAGTTATTAAAAGCTTCATGTTAACACTGCGGCGCTCACGTACTTTAATGTGGCAGCTTAATGTACTCTGAGAAATGAAGTGTGTGTAAATACAGAGTAAAAATACTGTATATGATTTAAATGGTTCATATGCTTTTATTTTGTCATTTGTTTCACTTCGCTATATCGTAAGAAACTCCAGGAAAATAACTGCTGAAATCAAGTTCCTCCGGCACATTTATGACCTTCGAAAGCCAAAATGATTCTAAAAAAACAAAAACATGGTGCTTGATTTAACCGTAACAGAGTAAACTCTGTTATTATTTACACACCTCTGGTCTTTCTGTTCTTTTGGTGCTGTGTGAACTTTAGGCTCAAACTCTGTTTCATTTACAGACCAGAGGCCAAAAACACAGACGTTTCTCTGCTTTGACACTTGTTGAAAGCATATCATATCAGACAACATATCAAACATCATATCATACAACATATCAGATGTAAGTGTCAGGACCTGTATGTGGTAACACAAAGAATCCAAATCAAAAATTGATCTTTCAGAAAACAGAACTGCAGAAATATAATGATCACTTCTTACAATGGTGCTGATTTATGTTTCTCTGCCATAACTGACACGTCTGAATCATAATTACCTTGTACATTAAGTATTTGTATCTATATTGTCAATTGACTATAAATGATGACACATGAATATAAATGAAATACACTGGTACGTTTGTCTGAGTAAATGCATTTTTCTGCTGGAATATTTGGTCCTCTGATCATCCACAGTTCACTGTAGTTTTGTGCTTCCTGCAATGTTTTCAGTCTTGTGTCTATTATATAATGTTTAGGCCTCATACACCCTGGAAAGGAAGAACATTTAAATGTGAGATGGAGAATGCCAGTATCAACCTCATTTACTTAATGCACATTCCTGCTCTTACTGCGCACAAAGAAAACAACATTTTATCTCAATGACCCACCATGTTTTAAAAAAACTTTGTCCACTTTATTATCCAATTAATTCCTAAATAAAATAAAGAACTGCCAGACTGATGTTTCCTCACTGAATATGCTAAAAAATTTTGTTTCTCTACAAGATGCTCATGTATATGTAGTGATGCAGAACCATGTTTCAAATGAAACTGAGAAGCAGGAAAAGTTCTGACATGGTTCTGTTGTTTACCTGTGTTTGTCCTTCCAGATTCTAAACCACTTCACAAGATTCTTGGTGCTCTGCAGTCTGGGGTGCAGGCAATACTCCTGACCTTTGAACCGCGACACATTCTCCATGGTGACACTGTAAACACAGAATAAAACCATGATGAGGGGAAGAGAACGGAGACAATCATGCTGGAGAATAATCTGGAGAATAATGTTCTGTCAAGCAGTACTGGACACAGATGGACTTTTATTCAGCTCTTGTCAAATCGCAGTGTTTGATAATGTTTCTTGATTGATGATTAGTTTTAACATGGAACCTCATACAGTAGCTTTCTGTGGTCATGGTGAGGGGTCAAAAGCACTGCACACAAAACCTGCAGGTCTGAATATGGAACCACTGGGTGGATGGGACATTCGGGTGAGTGTTGCTGGACTCTCTTACTAAGTGATTCCACAGTGACTCACCATGACCACAGAACACTGTGGTAAACATTAGAGGTAAACAAACAGAAACGCACAATTCAAAACAGACGCTGACAGCACAGCTCAGTTTATTACTGATTCAGAAAATGCTGAGAACATTTAATGAACTCAGCAGGGCAGATAGAAAGTCATATCTACACTGCAAAGTGACACAGTACTGTACACATTTACAGTAGCTGTATTTATAAAGCCTGTTTAATGCTGCTCATTTAAACATTATATAATCCTCAAATTATCATATACAGCACAAAAATGTCTGTGCACTTGAAATAAGCAAGTAATACGTTTTACTGACAGAATATTACGTTTTTAATTTTAAGAAACACAGAAAAAAATCCTAATGGGTACATTAACTGCCCAGTATTGCTTGAATCTGAATCTAACAATCTCCTTGCAGCGCTGTTTGAGTGGGTATGTTCTGCTGCAATGTATGAAAAGACCAGCAGATGGTAGTCTGGGGTAAAGCGGAAAAATACATAGTTTACTTCACATCAGAGGAACTCATGCACTATATAATATCCATTTAAGAACAAAAAACAAAAACCTGCTATAAAATCCAGCTAAAACCAGACCTTGAAGACAGCTGGTTTTATATTGTATCTAGCTAATCAAAGCAGGTTATCTGTGGCCATTAACTAGTCCAATCAGCCAGTGGGGCTGAGGTTAACTCTGTTAGGGCTGTTTGCTTGTTGGTTTGTTTGTTTGTTTGTACAAATTTAAGGACAGGTGAAATCATTTTCTGTGGTAATTAACAGAATGTCACAAATGCTACAGTATCAACACAGCTTAACTTCAATTCACACTGTGCATTAAAGCCACACTGAATTATTATTGTTTATAGATTGTATAAGAATCCAGTGTGACTGTAAGTCATCAGATAATAGAAGATACATCAAACACACTTTGCAGCCCTAAAAATTCACCTTACAAGTTTTGTCATCAACATCTCTGTCTATCTCCAGACAGTCACAGAAATAAAAGTTACACAGTGTGGATATTAACAAATGAGAGAAGATGTATTTTAACTCACAATATCATCTTTTCCTGGCAGTACGGATGTTTGGGTTTAATCTCCAGCTTTTGAATATCTTTGTATCGAATCTTCGGGCCTTTCCTTGTGCATCTGCACTTATATGCTGAGAAATAAAGATGAACATTTAGAGGAAAATCATACAGAAGACGAATCTTACAAAACTGTCTAGAATTAAAACCATCGGGTCCATTTGAATGTGGTTGTACAAAATCAACAAAACAAGGCAGGACACTGGGACGGTCTCCTGTACGCTGGTTTTGAGACAGGTGAGCTGACGATAAGACGCGTGACCTACATCCAGTCCCTCATCAATCCTCCACTGCATCACATCTAAACAGAGTCTCAGCACAGAAGACAACCAGAATTCCTCCAGAGAACTAGACAAAGAGCTGCTTTTAACTGACACTGGCCAAGTGTTGCTGAATGAACTGGATTGTCAGAGAGAGAGAGAGAGGACATGTCTGACAGCTGGAGCAGCATGGCGCCCTTCATTCTGCTGGACAATCCGCGCAAAGTTGTAAACATTTGATAGCGGAAGAATAAATGTTTGTGAAATACAACAACAAACATTTCTGAAGCGCTCGCTTTTATGAGTTTTAGGGATTAGGGTGTAACATACAGAGCTACTAAAAAGATCAAACACTGCTTCATCTTATGAAAGTCTGTGCATTAGCAAACAGAAGGAATCACAAATATCCCGACACTCACCCTCTGTGCTCAGGGAATAAACAGCGATGATGAGCAGCAGGAAAGCGGCTGTGCGGCGATTCATCCTCAACAGTGTGTTGAGACGCTCCGCAGCCTCCGTGCTGTTCGCAAGACTCGAACCCAAACAGGCGAGATCTCCACACTCTCAGTGTGTGATAAACCCGACCAAACAATGTTATTAACACTGTTATTAAGTCTCTGTGATGTTAGCTGCGCAAATACTCGACAGGTTGAATGAGCTCCGCGACGCGTCACGTTCACCGCTGCGCGCTGTGTTTCTCAGTCTTGCGCGACGCGCGCTTCTATAAACACGCGCTCTGTCGCGCCTCATTGATATGCGAAACCCGCAGGCGAATTAACTGAGGCTGTCTCAACGCCCATTGAGTTCCCTATCTGAACAGCATGTTACGCTTTCGATGCTTTCCAACTAACTAGGTTTTGAGACGCAGTCGCATGTGTGCCAAAGACAGCAGCACGACCAAGCGAGAGAAAGAGCCGAGATAATTACATTGACTTTCACAACATTTGTTAAACTCACACTAACAATCTCTTTCCTTCTTTCCAGGTAGTAATTACGTCATTGAATGTATAGATTCTTTAAAGCTGATGTGATCTGAGAATAATCCTGTTTTTAGATTAGCAGCAATAATAATGTGAAATAACACCATTTCTGCTGCAAACGTTTGTTTGAGCAAAACTAAGATACATACAGAAATACTGGCCTGAATGAACCTGTCAAAGATGTACCGTAATACAGAAGAACTGAAAACAGGAAATCTATGCATTGGTGTATGTAGTGCAGATTCAGTATTGTAAGACATTCTTTATGTAAAACTGATAACAGACATTTGTTTCAACTGTGGTGTGAGCTTTGATGTAAAGCATTTATTGAGTGTTCAGATGTGATAAGATTATTCACCCAGAACTCATGATCATAATGTTAAATGTTATCAAGACATGCCTTAATATTCATTCACAATACAGCATCTGATGAATTTAATACAATCATGAATTTATGATGAAGAGAGTACAGATGGATGGCTGTCAATAAATACTGGATGTTAATAAAGTATAAACATTGAAACAACATTTGAAGTGTTTGCAGGTTACAAGGAAACATGATTATTTATCAGCAGGTTATTATACTTGTTAAGGGTTCATTCAACAAGCAGTTCTGTGTAAAAAATTTCCATCAGCTACAGATGGAGCCTGAAACCTGCAGAGAGACGTTTGCTGACGATGCTGTTTGCTTCCTGTAATCATTCACACATTTATCCTCAGTGATAAGACACACTGTCACGTCAGCTGCTGATCTGTGTGTTAAAGCAGCCATAAGTTCTTCATTTCTGTTACGTTTTGAAACGATATGTTTTATCAGCAGGACTGCGGAGACTGTTTCTGGTGTTCTCCTCACGCCTGGATGAGCAGAGGGCATGAAGCCATCTGAGTCACTGTGTCTCTGCACAAGAGCTGCGTCTCAGCTGTCATCAGTCATGTCTGTGGTCCATCCAGAAGGTCCTGGAGAACTGAAAAACAAGCAAATCATATCTCAAGCTGCCCTCCATTACATCCTAACAGAGTGATGTTACCAGACTACATCATTTGACCCAAATTAACTCGAATAATCAGCTGTGGTTTATCTGGTCTGTCAAATGAAGAACAGAGAGATTTTGTTTTGCATTGTTAACGTTGCAATGTTATAATGAAGGTCCATAAGTTTATCATCATGATGTTGAAGCTGTCAGGTCTGATTTCGGGGGAATGTCTATTTGTAAACAGAAAGAAAACAATTCAGCTATATAATCTCTTGTGTGGATGCTGAGGATTGTGCAGTTTGTTTTTGTTTCAGTTTTATGTTTTGAACAGAGATAGAGAGGCAGCAGTTACAGGTTTAAAAATGTGTGTTTGTATTGAGAGGAAAGGAGTGTTTGGAGATATCACTGCAGTTCACTACAAGATTCAACACAACTGACACTGAATGAAACAGAGTGTCTGTCTGTTGTAATTGTGTGGGGAAGGAAGCACAGTAGATAATCCTGTCACAGACAACAGAGCTTTATACATGATATCATGAGTGTGTGTGAACGTGCTTCATTTCTCCTCAGAAACATGTCATCCGTACACTCACACAAGCTTCTTCATTTGTCTGTTCTTTCTGCATTCATTTATACAGTCAGTTCAAATCTATTTATCTGTGTTGCTCAATGACGTTTGTTTTCAGTGTCAGTAAATTCACTGCATGCAGTAAGAAGCAACACACAATAAAATAGCTCACAATAAATCAGCGAGTCAGAGAATCAGAGAGCAACTTCCTCCTCTTGATCAGACAGGCCTGTACAAACTGCTGCCAGCTGCTGTTTGTAACCGCACATAATGATTTTAAGACAGGTTAGCTGCAGGCTCCTGGATTCTTCATGTTTACTTGATCTTGTGCATCAGACAGTCACTGTTTAAAACTCCAGCTTATGTTCTTAATTCAATCTGAACGTACTGAATCAGAAGAATGTTAAACAACATGCAGGCAAATGGAAGCAAATGGAAGCAATGTATGCTGCATATACTGCATTGCAGTAATACCTGAACTAAAGATAGTTCTGAAGAATGTATTCATGTTTATATTATTATTGTTATTATTATTATAATGTTGATACAATGTTTTAATGTTTATATTATGACTTATATTATGTAAGTGTATTTCAGGGAGCAAAATGTAGAGTTTGGTTGTTGTAATCGTCCAGCATTTGACACAAAACCAGAGCTGGTCTGTTCATAGTCTCTGTCCATCTCTATATTTCTGCCTGAGAGTCTGAGAGTCAGTGAACAGAGAAATATGTGATGAAAACACGAATCCCTCATAATGTTACACACAGCGTCTCTGATTGTCACCTGTCTGTGCTGAATCTGTCAAATTCTCCCACATTCTGCATGTTATCGACGGCAGGTTTGTTTTTGCACTTATGTACGTTTCTGCGGCACACAACAAATCTAAAAATGGACCCGCGTGCTGAGACAGAATAAACAGTGTTTGTTCTTCATTTAGTATCAGTTGTTGTTCATTAAGCCGGTGTTTTTAAAATAGAAGCGTGCGATAAAGATTTTGTCAACACGCCCGTCATCATAACACAAGTCATTCAGGCTCCATTACTGGTGTGTAATGAAGGAGGCAAGAATGGAGTTCAGAACAATCATTTGTGTTCATTAGTGGCTCTCTCACTGAATGTTATTTCCACTGCTGTCATAAGTCACTTAGAAACTCTATCTGGAGTTTCGAAACATTTTCATTTCGCTCGAGACAGAAACAAAATGTAAACATTACAATCACACACAAAAACAACTAATATGCTAATGAATCATAAAAATAACCCAACAGTTTTCACTGACTTCAGGGTTTGTGAGAAAGTTTCAAGATGGAATTAAATATGTACTACTGGAGGTGTATCAAATACACAGTGCAAAACCCCAGAGAAACCAATGAATGAAGTGAACCTCATTCACACTTAGACTGAAGTCAATTCTGTGAGTATTTAGTACGATTGAATGATGGCAGGAGGTTGGAAATATAAAGTGGTGCTAAACCTTTCAGAGCTTTAAAGACAAATAAACTGAATTCTACACTGAATTGACACCCACTGAGGAATGAAGCACATATTTTCTCTTCTTGGTGCCATTAAAGAGCTGAAGATCTGCGTGTTGAAGAATCTGCAGGTGAAAGTGAAAAGAACGACAGATTCTCATTTACAGAGCTCATTAAAGGAAATAAAAGGTTTTAATAAAACAAAGGCTCTGAGTTTACCAGTTCATTTCACAATAGCCTCTATTGTACTACTACTGTAGAACCCCATCACAGATAACAGCCAGAGAGGACAAATAAAACCTGTTTAGCTGAGGAATGATTTTAGTCATGGAATGCTATGCAAGGTTTAAACTCAGGACTCAGTCTTGGCTGAGAGGAGGCGGTAATGGGCAGCCGACCAGCATCTTAGCAACTGCCATTGACCTGCTGTGGAAACTATGTGTGAATGAGGCACAAGCCCTGAGACAAGTTTGCACTCAGGGTATCGGGCCACTTCTTCATGGGAAATAATAGTGGCTTTGTGCACACATTATCTGCAGGCCTGGAGCTAATTGGGATGAGAAGCACGAGAGACAAAACAGATACCCGCTGGAGTAACTGCAGCAACACTGTAGTCCAGCAGAACTGTTGTGTCATGAATGAACCGGGCGAGATGCTTCTTTCATCTGTTCAAACATCTAGAGACGCTGTTTACCATCCGACTGACACATCAACCTTACGAGAGTTATGAGAGAAAGAAGATAAATGCCAGACAATGATCGCTTTGTGCTGATGGAGAACAACGTAGTGACATATTATCTGTCACAAAACATCCTCATTATTATGAACAGACGCACACAACCTGTTTACAATATGAATAATAAAAGCAAATGTGAATAGTGAAGACAGAGTCTTCGGAGGCACTACAGAACGCCAGCACACGATTCACGTGCACACTCACAGGTCTGTCTCCTGGAGGACCACGTCATTCACAAACACATGCGTCCTCCCTCAGGTCTTCATATAATCTTCTTTAAACATCCCATGATTGCACCCTTGCGCAATCTCCCAGTGGATCGTTCAGCTTTGTGGATGCGACCCATCACGCTGGAACTTTAAGGCCGATGTGCGTTTTAACGTTTTAAAAACATCTGGGTTTTCTGATGCCGGTGTTGAGTAAGGGTTCAAATTCTGGTGCCTGTGGTCCGAGTTCTGTAAACATAAATCTAATGTAAACATAAGAAATCTATAGCAATTGTAATCGAGATTCAGTTTGCATGAAACTGATTTTTTTAATAGATTTTTTTATCTACAAAATCTGTTTAGGTTTAAAAATTGCATCTACAAAAATCAAGCGAGTTAGTCATATTTTGAAAACTGGGTTGTAGTTGTTGATCTTGTGTTATGCAGTTAAACCAAAGTTGCGTAACACGACGTGTAACAGAGACCGTGAAGATGGAATGAGTGAGTCAGGAATGAGAGGGTGAGATGTTCCACTTTTTTAACCCCACCCTGGTCTAAATTCTGCAGATGTTACAGTGTACTGCTGGAGCCCTAACCCAACACTCACAAACAGAACTAATGTAACGCTGTACTGTAGATCCAGATGATATCTCTTCTCATGTTGGGGTTACATTGAACATGTTGACCTCCATCACATCTCCTTCATATGGATGTTGTGTAACTAACACTCTGCCTGTCACTGATAAATCATACCTGACTACAACACATGCTTCTGTGTTGTTACCAGAGATTAGCTGTATTCTATCACACCACCTGACTGATCTCTGCTTCACCATCACATGTCTGGCAGGCTTGTTAAACAGGGATTGTACAAAAATAAAACAATTTGTGTTTAAAAAAACTGCTTAAATCTCGAGTGAAATGTAAGACAAACGAGGAGCTGCAGGAAGAGATCACAGGTTACACAATCTGATTCTGTGATGATTAAAAGAATTGTTTGTGTTTAAAAAGAGAGAGAGAGCTGAATGTAAATATCAGAACTAACAAACAGACACTGTGCTGAGCAGCCCTCGTCTTATTAAAGGCCCTGAACACTCTGATTCCTTCTGTTCTCCCAGCATTCCTGTCTCAGCCTTGGCCAGTGTCCTAACAACCAGCCTGCTCCTCGTGTGTCTGTGTGGAGCTTCCTTAACATGAATCTGCTCTTGTTTGGTTAATTATCGCGCAGGACGGAGTTCATTAGGTACTTTGTGCTGTCGTGATATATGCACTGGAGCGGGTCTCAGTGGCAGGGACAGATGGCTATGCCTGGAAAGCAAAGTGGGATCATTCGTCCCTCTCTCTCCAAACCCAGCTATGATTTGGAGCGACACACACACACTCATATGCATGCAGTCGCACATGTAACTGCATCCTGTTCAACACCTGCTGGGAGAGCAGGACATGGCTTGCCTCAGCACCATCACTGTGAGGATTTGAATGAATGTTTAGTTCATTACTGGAGATTTATTGGCATGTTAAATGTTGGAGTGTGTCAGCAGATATGGATTATGTCTGGAAATGTTTCCTATAACATTAATATGACCGGAGAGCTCTGAGCTTTCATACTGACAGTTCAGATTTACCAACAACAGAAGCAAAATGATTATCAGTACAAACTGTCCTCTTCGACTTTCATCTATATCATTTATGGGATATATGTTGGTTTTAAACATTTATTACCAATAATCAGAAGTTAGAACAGCTACTGTGAAGTTTATTTTGTAAACCAACAATCCAACATCACCACACTATAAACCAGTAGCTGTAAACCAGTAAACACTTTCTCTCTGGGCTAGAATGGTAAAAATGCTCAACAGATCTTTGAGACAAGACTGAAAGAATGTATCTTTACAGAAAGTGTCTTTAAAAATAAATCTACCCTGAGAAATATCCACTGGCCTCGTTCTCCCCCAAACCTGTTACAAAAAGAACTGGACAGAATTTTCTTTTTCTTGGAAAAGCTGGTTATGATGCAGCATCCTGAGGGAAGATATCTGTTCTCAGAAGTTTTCAACACATTAATCGAAGCATTTGAAATGTTCCACACGGATAAATGACATTATGTATGTATTGTAGTTACAAGCAGTTTCCGTGACAGCCATGACAGCCTCTGCCCTCAAACACACAAACATTAAAATAAAGTCATTTTTGCTCTGCGGCCGAGCAGTTCAATAGTATTGAAGTAACACTGAGCCTTTAGTGGACAGAGATCAGTGTCAGAAAAACAGACTTAAAACAGACTTAATCTGAACATATGCTTTCCTGTAGCTCAGTGGTTAGAGCATGGCGTTAACAACGCCAAGGTCATGGGTTCGATCCCAGGGATTGCACATACTCAGAAACAACGTATCGTATAATGCAATGTAAGTGGCTTTGGATAAAAGCGTCTGCCAAATGCTTAAATGTAAATGTAAATCTCACTACAGGGAAAACAGAGATCTTATTACCACTAGAGGCCAGCAGAGAACAACTCTTTAAAAATGGAGTGTAGCGTTTCTTACTGTTGGTCTTTTGTTCATATTTTGATGGACAGAAAATATCTGAAGGCTATAATATTTTTAGAAAGGTGGGGTGAAAAGGTGGAGTGTCTCTGATGTGTACCGAGTCTGCATATTAGCTTTAAGCGCCCCATTATGATACTCAATAAAAACAAAGTGGAAAACCGTAGAAGATTTCAGAAACCTCATGCCACCCCTTTCATTCCAGAAAAGACCATTTCCTGTCAGATGAAATAAAATACTCTGTTTTTCCTTAAGCAAAACTGCTTTATAAATGACACACACACAATACGGAACTATTAACTATTGCCTGTTCTTGGAGAGTTATTTATATCAGAAAACCTGTAGACATATTTACCTTTATGTCTTCATGTCTAGATATGCGACACACTGACTGAGAGTGATAGAGCACAGATGAAGGTACGGACCGCAGCTGTTTCACACATACACTGATAGTAACATCAGTTCCTCTGTAGGTGACGCAAGGCAGGAGAACCACACCTGAGATGAGAACATTGATTTGTGCTGATGCTGCAGATCACAGGAAGACATGATAACAAAAACACTCAATCTCAGGTTAGATTTCTGCTGTCTCCACTGCAGTACAGCCAAATGAATCCACAGACACAACACCACAACTGCACAACTACACAACTGCACAACTACACAACTGCTCTCTGGTTTACAAACAAATCAATCAAATGAACAAAACACTGACAAATTACAGCAGATAGATGCAGTTTTCTCTATTCCTTCAAAACAGACATTCTACACTCATTTTTACACAATAAAATAGTACACAGTAACACAATAACACAGTAACTAATTTCCTGTGATGTTTTCACAAACCATCGTTTCTGCTGAAGAACTGCTCACAGCGCTGCTAAACTAATACTCAGATTAGCGTGACATTTAGCATAGGGTGCTGCATTAACACGCTGCATTAACACGCTGCATTAACACGCTGCATTAACACGCTGCATGGGTCCAGGCATTCATCTCATGGTAATAGGACATAACTGCTGCACCTTCTGTGGAGACAGGATCACACTGCACAGATAAGTGTTCCTCACTCTTCATCTCATCACTGCCTCTCTTCCTCTCTTAGGGGGTTGATTCTTCATATTTCCCACCAATGGACCCGTTTCTCTGCTCATCATGCTGTCCTTCTTCACTATTTCCACCTTCTTCATCATCTTTCCTGGTTTTCCCTGTTAAGGATCTTATTTCTTGCTGAGGTTCAACAGGGGCAAGTTGTAAGAAGAGCTGTAGATGGTGTGGGTTCTCTCTGATCTTCACTCCACAGAACCTTTTTATGAGCAAGTTCCACAATTGAAGTCTAGCACCTGCAGAGAACCACTGAACCAGACAAGATCTAGGAATGCTCCACAGCCTCAAAACTTCCATGGTGGGAAAACCCAAGCAAGACAGCTGCCCGGACACTGTATCCATGTCCAAGCTCTGTGGTGTGGGACAGGTTACAATCTGAATTATGTTTTCAGCTCCAGAAAGCCTCTGTCAAGCTGTGGCTCCAGATTGTTAGATCTCACTGTGGTATAAAGACCTCAGAGGACAGTTCTCCTGGTTGGGGTGTTTCGTGTAGCACCATGGCCAAAATCAGCTAAATGAATCGCTCCAGCCACTTGAATTTCAATGTTTGCATAAAGACAACGTAAGAGGACATCCAGCCTGCAACAGGCCATACCAGGTTTGATTTAACCTCATCCTCTCTTAACCCTGTAAACATCCCTTCATCCATTCCTCAAAAACTCAATCCCAAAGCGCTGACCGTCCAAATCCTCTCTGCACACGATGTGATGTTGTTAAACAGTTAAACAGTAACAACAGCAAACTTCTGAACACAGACAGGACTTGCGTCAAAGACTTGTTTGTTCCAAGATGTTGTTGTTTCCTAATGTGTTCTTACTCACCTCAGTCACCTCAGGCAAAAGTATCTAAATGCAGTTGGTAGAGTCAGCTAGACGCAACTAAAATCACTCAAACAAGAGAAACACAAAGAGTGTGAGATGCTCTGAATGAGGTGAGAGAGTTTGCTGCTTTCATGAGCTCTGGGAATACTCAGGTTTGTACCCCTGTAGTTGGGGAGGGGGGCAGATGCATGTGTAGGTGCTGATTCCCTCCACACAGGTGGAGTTGTTCTGACAGTCATTATCTTCACAAGCATCAGGATTCTCCTCACACTGCTGTCCCTCAAACCCTGAAGGACACACGCAGCTACAGGAAAACAGTGATCAGTACTGCTGCGGTTCTGTGTGTGACTTTAAACATATTTTCTTAGTATTTAAAATGTAGTTTTCACATTTACAAGTAAATCACATTTACAAGTCAATATTTTAGATTAATTTGAAATTAAAATGTGACTGGTAGTCATGTGACAGTAAACTCAAACACCTCATAGGCCAGCTCAGGAACAGAGGTTTCCAAAAACACACAGTGTTTAATAACCCTTCATCTCCATGGTGACTTGTTGAGTAAGAGCAGTAACATTTCCCCCAGTAGCAGAACTCACGGCTGGTTGTACCCCCTCACCCTGTCTCTGCCCACCTGCCCTTTCTCAACACCTTCATCCATCCCAGATATCTCAGTCAAATCTCTGAGCTCATTTGCTGCTTGTGTATTAGTCATTCCTGCTGGAGGTGAACACTACAGAAACTGTATACATGTTTACTGTGACTAAGGATTTGTCCCCTTACAGCAGTCTGTCCCCTTACAGCAGTCTGTCCTCTTACAGCAGTCTGTCCTCTTACAGCAGTCTGTCCTCTTACAGCAGTCTGTCCTTCTACAGCAGTCTGCTTGTGTCTTCTTTCAAATGTCCCTCAGAAATACAAGCTTTAATTTTTAATACACTGATTTTGTCCAGATAAATGTCAAGGGTCTAACAGCAAGAAAGTGCTTTGAGTCTGGATACAGCTGTACCGCCTCTCCAGTCCAGGTGTGAGGTGACACGTTCCTCCATTACTGCACGGCTGGCTGATGCAGCTGTTAATGGGCATCTCACAGTTATGACCCTGAGAAAAGACAAGAAATAAACCATGAGTGGAAAGAGAGAAGACTACAACTGCTCCTGTTTGACCCTTACATCACAGGACAAAGGTCAGAACATGACATCAGAACATGGCATTCTTTTAAAGGTTAAAGATAAAACAAACAGTCACATCATCTTCAATAAAACATGATGAATTCTGGGCAAAATGTCAACTCAAATGTTAATTTGCTTTACCTTTCAAACAAGGTTAAGCAGTGGCTGTAACAGGCATGCGACGCTGTACGACATTAGACAGGGTAGATGACATATTTAATCTGAACAAAAACAAAGCTGTTCGGAAGCTTGTACTGTATTCATCTCATTTTCATAATTAAGGAAGTTTTTCATTGCAACACCAACATATATAATCAAATCCCTTGAAGATGCTGCAAATCTCTCGCTTTAAATCACCGCAAAAATAACTCAGACGTCTATCCTGGCTAAAGTTCATTGCTCACACAGGGATTTGATCCTAAATATTTCACTTTTCTTTCACAACATTTAGATTCCAAACATGAACGATACATGTTGAATCGAGAGACAGAGTATCAGGAGACGTGTGTTATTACTTGCTAAACTAAGAGACTTAAATAAAGACTGTAAGATTATAAATAATATTAGACTTGGATGTAGACTTTTGTGAACTAGCAACTGCATGAAACATGCGTGTAATGTTTAACAACATGCTTCAAAACACTCATGTTAACATGTTAAGAACCAGATAACAATCCAGCATTGTGCCAGTGACTCAAACCACCATTCATGTGTACTTAAACGAAGTAACAATCCAGTTTGTTATGGTGTGTTATATCCCAGTATGCCCAGAGCAGAGTTTAGAGTAATACTGCAGTTTATAGAACGCTCCATCATTTTATACCCTTATTAGTTGTCACTCTGTGACTAGCATTCTCCATTTCAATTTGAGACAAAGACTTTCGACTGTGATACGCCTGTTCCCTGTGCTTCATTGACCTGGACAGACACACACAAACACACTCCTACAAGTGACCTTCAGAGCAAAGAATTTAATTAACACACAGACACTTGTTTTGTCTTGTAGAGGGCAAGGAGTTAAACTCTTATCTGTTCTTGAGCAGAACAACACTGGCAGGAATCCCATAACCAAACAAAAGGATAATAACCCCCTCAACACCGTTAACAACACCAAGGTCATGGGTTCGATCCCAGGAATTGCACATATTTAAAAACAATGTATAGTATAATGCAATGTAAGTCGCTTTGGAAAAAACCTTCTGCCAGATGTGTAAATGATTCCGTGCACACATGTGGTGCACACAGGTGTTCTGTCTGTCTGCTGACGAACACACACACACGCACACACACACACAAGGACACGCATGTGAACACATACACAAGCACACATACATGCACCGAGGCCTCAGTACAATAAAAACAGAGAACTGATCATGAACGTAGCTCAGGAAGATAGAGGACAGATAGAGGACAGGTGTAATGATCCCACAATGCATCTGGACTGTGTTCATTCACCTCGTAGCCAAACGGGCAGGTGCAGCTGTAGGAGTCGTTGACGTCACTAACACAAGTGCCTAAAAGACACTTGTAAACACAAGACTAGAAGACCATAACTAATAGGGGCAGAGAGACCACACACACACACACACACTTACAGATGTGGCTGAAGGCTCCGTCTGGAATAGCTGAAAGGTCATTTCCATGAATGAAGCACTGGAAGTCAGCTCGTTGTTTTCAACACTATAAATGATGAAAGAGAGAGAAACACAAGGGTCAGTCATTCACTGTTTATTATGGATTATAGTAAAACTCCAGCGGGAACAGCAGATTGAATTGAGATTTCATTGTATGTGGTGTTGAATCATTTTTCCTGCTCTATTAGTGTGAGCTCAGATCACACACATACACTCATCACAATCTGAGTCTGAGATCTGACAGCTACTGCCTCTGGAGGACACGTCAGCGACAACCCCAGGGCATTCTGGGAAATTACAAAGTGACAGTGATGACTGGCTGCCAGACGTAGCTTAAACAGGGTCAGAATAAGGTGTTTTTTTACTATTTAGCATACTGTGCATGCCGGGTGTTGAGCCAGTGTTGTGCAGAGAGTCTTGGCTAGGTTTTGTCGACTTCCATTTAAACATAACTTTTAAACTCAATAGCATATTTGTCTTCCAGTAACAACCATGCATGACTATTTTCTCTTTAAACCACATACAAATCTCAAAGCACCATTTTATGTTTCTGAAATGTGCACAAATCATACATGTATTGTTTGTGTACAACTGTAAAAATGTATATAGCTCAAATCATTTTCACACAATTAATAACATTTGTTTCACACCTATGACAGAAGTTGGATCTGGGATCAGTTAAACAATAACATTTAAATTCAAATGTATGAATATAGCACTTTTCACAGTGTTGCTTTGTCTCAGATCAGCTTTACAGTAAGTACTTAATTAAGACAAATGTAGTTTTAAGTGAAGTTTTTGAATATGACCGTCATATAAGAACAGTTTCCAGGACATAAAGGTGAGCACAGGTGAAGGAACAGCGAGAGATCTGCTGCTGATTCTGTGAATGTGGTGTTGTTGTGAAGCTGCTCCGCTCATTCAGTGCTCGTGTGAAGTGGAGGACATTAGAATCCCACAGAGGTGTGTGTGTGTGTGTGTGTGTGTGTGATTGATGTGCCTGAACTGCGGATCACTGGTGCATCAAATACAAACAAAAGAGTCTTACAGCAGGCGGAGAGAACGCAAGCCATCAGACGCATGAACCGGGACACAGTGAATCTGATTATAACTCAAGACGCTGCAGAGAAACACAAGACCGAGAACACACTGAAGTTTTACTGTCATCATCACAACACACATTATTCTGCCAGTGTAGTTGCTGGTTTAGAACACACTGGTGCTGCTGTTACTTAGATCTCTGCAGAGAAAACACATATAAACACACAGTGTATTACCCTACACATTGCACACTACACACTAAAAGCACAGAGTCTGTCATACATGCAAATGCAAAGAGGAGAAATACACACA
>JAZGTI010009919.1:0-18273 GCA_036877585.1 Botia kubotai
ATGAACTTAGCACTTCATTACACATTTCCTGCATGCTTGCTTCATACAGCTGTCACGGCAACGATTAATGAAGTGTTGGCTCAACACATTCTAGGCACTGAACACATGGAAAATCCAGACATTAATGAATTAGTGAATGACAATTACAGTTGATTTTGGTCACAGGCCTGGAAGACTAAGAAAACATGGTGGTTTCACATGGGGGCGTCACAGTGGACACAACCTACCCCCGCCCTATTCCTTACAGCACCCTAATTCACTGATCATTAACACAGGGCTGAGGGCAATATCAGCCCCTTTCCCGCACTGATAGTGACTCTCTCTAATATGCTTCACACTGTGGTGGTAGGCCTATGTCCTAAACTGCATTCATTTCAAACTGCATAAGCCAAATAAATGATTAAACTCAACCAATGTAATTGAAGATATGATATACAGAGGGGCCAACATTCCAACACTGATGTTTTTGTCCACTGTCTATAATTCCATTACAAACTATCAGTATAACAATTTGGGTTAAAAGATGACCTTTTAAAATTCATACATACATGATTTTCAGAACTTACACAAAGCATTTGGTATGTTTCCGGTTTGCTTTAATCACACCATGCATTCGAGCTGGCACAGACTTCACATGTTGAAACTGCATATTATCCCAGCATGATTTGAGAATATTCCATAAAGCATCGTGTATGTGTCAACAGATGCAGGCGGAAGAAACCGACCTTTTGTACGAACAACTTAATATGGTCATTAACAAATTTGCTTTATTTCACTAGTGTCCAAGAAATATTGTTTTATCTTTAATGTTTCCTAATCCTTTTAAAGGAAATTTCTTTGTTTTAAATTCTTCTAAATCTCACAGTTTCTTGGTTTACCTCCATGTTTAAATGAGATTTGCAATCCTAAATTATTAATGTTGTCTCAGACTTTTGATCCCCGTTGTATCTTATGATTAAAACATTGCTTCACCCTTATTGTAGTAGATTGTTACAGCCCATACAAATAACTCATTATTTAACCCAAACTCTTGTATTTTCCACATCTCCTGTCTGACACTTTCCTACTATAATCCAGTGTAGCCCTGCCTCAATTAAGAATGTGGTGACTAAACAGTAAACCAGAAAACTTATAGACATCCTGTACCGCAGTAAGGGTGTAGCTGCCGTCACCAGACAGTGATTTTGGAAAATCAAACAAATGCCTGAAGACACTGTACCTTTATGCAGCCACATGGTCATCCATACTGTATCAGTCTCTCTATCTGTCTCTAGTATTCCCTCCCCTGCTCTATGGCTCCACCCTGCAGTGGATAAAAGGTGGTCATCTGCAGTGAGTTTCTTGTTTTAGTCCAGCTAGCACTGGTTAGTTGGTTAAGGTGCGTGTTAGGGTCTTTCTGTGTGTGAGCTTGAGATTCATTGAGATTATCCCCTCCCACGGCCACTTACCAAGGAAAGGTGAGCATATGCATTTAATACAATCTCATTGGTCTATTAATCGGTATGATTCTCGATGCATTCGGTAGTTTATAAAACTACGGACAGTAAAATTAGGAATTTGCTGTTAAGGGTCTTTACTTGCAATAATTTTAAATGCTTCAGTGTTTCGCTCTGTAATATTGAAGTTTGTGGGTTTGAAGGAGGTTTTCTATGTTAACATTAAAACAGAAAAAGCTGTTCAACTCTACAGCTTCAAACAAGCGAAGATGTAAATTGATGTTGAATTTCAGAATGTATTGCGTTGTCTTAGTGCTCCATCCAAACAGCTAACCAAAGAAGCTGATGAATCTTGCAGTAGAAAATGCAATGTGTAAAAAACACAAAGAACTTGCCTTTTATATTGTTTCTGGGTGTGAGTGTACTAAGTACTACCGAAGAAATGCTTTAAGTGTGTAACAGCACTGTGCTATGGGGAAATTAAGCTGCAATACTGATATTGTTCATTTTAGTACACGGTACACAGACTTTGGTTATAGTTATTACAGAAACTTTAAGCTTTAACAGTTTTGGTGTAAAGTGACCCGAACAATTTGCTGACTCCCCCTTCTGGTCACAGCCACTTACTGTAGGGTCTTTGCATGCGTGTGTGATTGTGATAATGTGTACCTGATATTGTGTCTGTTAGTTTAACTATGAGTTGTGAGGGAAAGACAAAGCACACAGCCATTAGAGGCACAAAGAGATGTGACTTGTAAAAACAGTCAGTTGTCTGAACATTTAAATGCAGAACTAAAGTTTATCTGTGACTGCTGGGTATAAGTAAATGTTTCAGTATGTACCGTTCTTTGATTGCTAGCTGATTTTTGTATGGCACTTTAGGAAACAATTTTATATAATTTTATTGTAAGACAGGTATTTGAAATTAGTGGTTAAAGTAGCTGATGTTTGGCTATTTTGAGAGGATCAGAATTAGGCAGTACCCAGCTAACAATTTTGGGTTGAATGTCGGTAAGAATGTTTCCCTAATGTTCCATTAAGTTATAAAAATGTTACAAATGTTACTTTGAAAACGATAAGAAAATAATTTTTTAGATGTTGTATTAGCTTTATTGTTCGTTTAGTAACATTAGTATTCAAACCTTTTTTAATTCTGTAAAGTTTTAAAAATGTTCCACTCTCAACTTAAAATTGAATGTTTGCTATATTATATATAGGGCTAAAAAGCATTATACTAACATTACTGCAAGAACATTTCTGATAACTTTGCGATAACTTTATAGAACGTTAGCCAACATTCTCAGAATGTTCCCTGTTAGCTGGGTAGTGTTTGTATGTGTATATATATACTGTGCAATATTATTATGGGCCTCTGGTTGTAATGTGTCTTTGGTCATTTGATGTACGCAGTATGATTGGGCATCCTTATGCACACTCTTTCTCTCTCTCTTTCTCTCTCTCTATCTTTCTCTCACGTAGACATTCCTCCTCTCTTATTCACGCTAGCAGTCCCCTGCTGTGTTTCTCACTCTTATTAACGCTAAGCTGTCAAAATGCTTCTAAGTGACCAAACAGATGCACGGAGAGAATGAGGACCCTGTTGGACCTCAAAAGGGCGTGTTTGTCCTGCAGCTGGGCCGGGAGCTGTGAATCCCAGTGCTTACTTTAATCATCT
Source organism: Botia kubotai (assembly GCA_036877585.1). Lineage (NCBI taxonomy): Eukaryota > Metazoa > Chordata > Actinopteri > Cypriniformes > Botiidae > Botia > Botia kubotai. Next base: position 3,112 of record JAZGTI010009919.1, read on the forward strand.
GCCACATCATACAATAGATAAAAGGGGACATTGACTGCTTACATCAGAAAGCCACATTCAGCTGGAATATAGATTATCTGTTAATCCTCATAGCAGATAACATAAACAGGCAGGTACAGTCACACTGGAAGATCTGGAAGACCAGAGTTCAGATGTTTTCCTAATTTCTACCAAGATATTGAATTACCAAATCATATGAATGACATATAGATATAGATCATAATGATAGATAGATACATAAGATCTATCTATAGATAATGATAGATCTAGATAATGATAGACACACACGTTACACACAGCAATAGTTAAATGTGGCTCTAAAAGTTAGATCTTCTAGTGCTTTACAGTATATAATAGATACAGTATATACAGTATAAAATATCGCATCCTGCATCATGACCTCTTCTATGTGCTTCCATGGTTTGCTTCTCAGGATTACCCCACCCTGTCCTTCTCTTCCATGGAGAAACAGAATAAATGTTTTGTCATTGATGATTTATGTGTGTAGGTGTTGTAAAGATGAGAAAGAAGGAGCATGTGAAGCAGAATGACTGAAAGACAGGAGAAGAATAAATGAATGGGCAGACAAGAACAATGAAGGGGTTTCTGTAAACAAGCTGTGCTGCATGAGTGTGTGTTTTACCTATTTGCTGAGGTGTTCATTGTACACACTGTGTTCAGTAACTGAAGCAATGCCGGAGATTCCAGGAGAGCCTTTCACAAATAGCGTGGACGACTTTCATTTTAACTGGGGTCAGAGTTCACATTTGACCAAGGCTAAATTTAGGTGCTAGAGGAAGTCACATCATCGAACCTTAAAATGAACATTTGAAAGGTACGAGAAGAGTAATGAATGGGATGGTAATGCTAAAATCGATTAGAATGCACTGAAATATGAATTTTCAATGCTAATAATTTGATAGATAACATAACCAAATATAGCACGATGTATCGGTATTCGAGGGGATATTGTTCTGCCTAATAATGTTAATAATAATGATAATGTTATGCCTAATCCCAATGCTAACAGTAGTGCTAATGTGTCTTTTTGCCTATAAGGTGTAGCAAAGCAAATCATCCTTGTAACATTGTACTTGTTAACAATGTTACAATGTAACAATGTGTTAGTGGCTGTGACATACAATACTACTCAAGTGAGTAGTATTCTCAGTATACTACTCAAGTGAGTGCTTGAGTAGTATTTCTCGGGGCTTATTACTTATTACTACATTTAAGTTGCTCTCTTTCAGTTGTGCATGCAGAATTCCAAAGTCTAATTGTCCTGCTTCCAGTCACATCTCTAAGGTTGAACAAACAGGTCAGACAGACATGATACAGTCAGACAGCTGACACACTGTCTAATTGTGTAAACACTCATGGTGTTTACGACCGTTTTAAAAATACTGAGTCAATATAAAGGATTGTATAAAGTATGTGAGAGACAAAGAGAAAAGAAACCATCTGATTGGGTATTTTACTATTTGACATCACCTGAGCCACTTAATTTTTCTTCTGCTCTCTCTTTTTCTCTCTCTCTCGCAGTGAGCGATACATTATGCAGGGAGTTAGATACATTATGCATAATATGCACAATATGCACATGTGATCAATTCAAATCATTACATCGTTGCATGTGATAAGTTACCGTCTGCAGTTATTGTTCTTACAACACATTCTTATTGGTGAGAAAATAGATCCTTATATTTCAAAGAGCGGAAACCCTAGAGGGCCTATAGCATATCTGTGTGAGAATCCCCAGCATCCCGAGAAAAGCCAAAGGTCATCAGCGTCACTTCCATTCAGGATGCAGTCTTTGACTCATTCATATCGAATTGGTTTTTTTGCATTTAAAATTAAAGCACCAGAATGATATGTTTTGTAACCACTTTCGACAATCAGCAAGAGACATTTGGATTTGATCTTTAAAGGCTTAAAAACGTGAAGCCTAAACACACAATGTATACACACATGTGTATGAACACACACTGTTTGCTGTCTGGGATTTTAACACTGCCATGCAGTGCAAGTTCTTCCGGTTACTTAGAATCACAGACATTCCCTATACGGCTCTGTCTATTTCACTGAATGTACATATTCTGTACTTCTGTACTTTTTTGTATTTATTTTTCCAGCAATGGGGTTTTATATGCTTTAATGACTTCGAAATGAGATGTTTTTCTCTGTTAACTGATTGTGTTAAATACACCGACACGTTCCTTTAATCTGTTCCTTGCTTGTTTCTTACCAACAATAATATGGCAAGATCAGCAATTATTAAAATTAAATATTTGATTTTGGTGTGTTTTAGTGTTTTTAAAAGCTACATGTTTTGCCCTTTTACTGCCCTCTATTACCAATCTGCACAAAGGAAACCTTTATAGAGCCCTATATACCATATGACATGTGACACCAGGTGACAAGCACAACTGCTGGACACAGCTGTTAGGCACACTCTCCTCAACTTTGATGCTCATTCTCTACATTATTAGCGGTTGTAGCTGCCCATTGATCGTGAATTGTGTTTTAGTGTGTTTAGGGTAACTTTCTCAGCAGTTCTAGGCACATTCTCAATGTCCTGCTCTTTTAGCCACAGTCGCTGACTTTTTATGAATGGATGTTTCACCTACATGTCACCTAGCTGTCTTCAAACTGAATTTGGCTCTTGCTCTTGCTTTTATGTGCCATAGCCATTGCTTTGGTAATGAGAATACTTTCTATGTAATAAAATAATGAAAACAAATGAAATAAACAATGACAAAGATGACACGCTCTATGCTCAAATTTATACCTCAGTGCACCACATTACAGGGTTGTCAGTGGGAACTTTAGTAGTGTTTTGGCGGTGTAATTTTGGATGGTAGAAATTTTATATACTATTCTTTTATATTTTCATATCAGACAGCATCATATCAGAGTGTGCTGTAGTGAATATAATTAGTTGATACTATTAGCAATTTGCATATTGAGTTAGGGTAAGGGTTATTTTCTTAAAATAATTATTTCATTGCTTAAATTATTGCTTGATTTCTAAATTGATATTTATTTAACAGTTTTAAAATTATGATGGCTGATTAACCTTATTGATCAATTACTTATTTTAATAATTGATGTTCTGAACAACCATACAGTAGATTGAATGATTTATTATTGAATATTTTGTGTTTTACAGGCCATGGCTGCTTTCCTGGTAGCTTTGCTGCAAATGTCTCTAATGCCATTAGCTTTTGGAGGTGCATATTATGGGCACAAACCACATCCTCAGCAACACCAACCTTTACCACAGATGGCTCACTTGGGCATGGGAAAGGATTTACCACACATGCCATATCCGCACTACAGAAAAGACATACCTATGCACCCAAATAAAGGCCAAGTTACCAAAGGTATAAACAACTGTTGTTTTTAGCACATATTGTCTCTAATACTTGTCAATGTAATTTTATTTAATTTCTACAGTGCTATTCCAAACATGCATCATTGCAAAGTAGCTTTACAGCAAACACTTTAGTAAAAACTTTGCAAAAAATATATTTTTTTAAATATGCAATAGTGCTTTACTTTTTTGCCAGGCTGTGACCATCCTTTTCCTTTACAGGTGAGACCATTGCCAGAGGTGAGCAGGGTGTTCCAAGAGAGCCTGGACCTCAAGGGCCCCCTGGACCACCTGGGTCCCAAGGACCTCCTGGGCCTCAAGGTACTGGGATTGCAGGCCCCCCTGGAAATCCAGGACCTCCTGGTCCTCCAGGATTTCCTGGAATTGGTAAGCCAGGAATGCCAGGTGTGCCAGGAAAGCCAGGGGGTATTGGGGAGCCTGGACAGCAAGGTGAACAGGGTCCCAGAGGTGAAGAAGGACAGCCAGGCATGATTGGGCCACCTGGTCCTCCTGGGCCCCCAGGCCTACCAGGAATTGGAAAGCCTGGTGGACAAGGATTAGCAGGACAGCCAGGGGGTAAAGGTGAGCCAGGACATAAAGGTTTACCAGGTCTCCCAGGGTTACCTGGACCTAAAGGAGACAGAGGATTTGGACAACCAGGCCCACAAGGGCCAAAAGGGCCAGCTGGGCCGCCAGGGCTTCCAGGAAAGGCAGGATTACCGGGAGTGGGTAAACCTGGTCTCCCTGGTGTGTCAGGCCCACATGGATTGCCAGGGAAACCAGGACAGCCTGGGGAGCCAGGTCCAAAGGGTCACCCTGGTGAACAGGGTCCACAAGGACTACAAGGAATCACTGGTATTGGAAAGCCAGGAGAAACAGGATTGCCAGGTCCACAAGGTACACCTGGGCATAAAGGATTAACAGGACCACCAGGGTTACCAGGAAAACCTGGTTTACCTGGATTTGGAAAACCTGGATACCCTGGCCCAAAGGGTGAAAAGGGGATGGGAGGACTGCCTGGCACACCAGGACCAAAAGGAGACAAGGGTTACAGTGGTCAACCAGGTATGGTTGGACCACCAGGTCAAACTGGGCCCCCAGGTATTCCAGGACCAACGGGGCCCCCAGGTGGAATAGGAACACCAGGACTAAAAGGAGAGGGAGGTGCAGAAGGAGCCAAGGGAGATCAGGGACCTATAGGGCCACCAGGTCCTCCAGGATTTCCTGGTCAACCAGGCCTTCAAGGTGAGGATGGAGAACCTGGTCCAAGAGGTTCACCTGGACCTGCTGGTCCCAAAGGAGAGGGAGGAAACAACGGTCAACCTGGTGCCCCAGGTTCACCTGGTCAAGCTGGTCTAAAAGGAGAACATGGTCAGCCTGGTCTAGAAGGACCACAAGGTCCTAAAGGCATTCCAGGACTTGTAGGGCCAGGAGGACCAATTGGACCCCCGGGACCTGCTGGACCAAAGGGAGAAATTGGCTCACCAGGCCAAGCTGGTCCACCTGGTGAAGGGATGCCTGGTCTTCTTGGTCCTTCTGGTCCACCTGGCCCAAGTGGCCCCCAGGGTCAGCCAGGAACTCCAGGTCCACCAGGGCCTCCAGGACCTCCAGGTCCCCCTGTTTCCCCAGACCTGATGGGTGTTCTTCCTGAGATGGGCCCAGCCCTTGATGGTATAAAAACTGGCGGGTACAAGAAAGGAAAGTATGCAGGTGGTGGTGATATGATGGGTGCTAATGGTTTGGAGATGCCGGCTTTTACTGCGCAACTGACCACACCATTCCCTCCAGTTGGCACGCCAATAGTGCTTGACAAATTGCTGTATAATGGACGTCAAAATTACAATCCTCAGACAGGTGTGTTCACCTGTGACATTCCAGGCATCTATTACTTTGCCTATCATGTTCACTGCAAGGGTGCCAATGTCTGGGTGGGGCTCTACAGAAATGGCGAGCCACTCATGTATACATATGATGAGTACACAAAGGGATTCCTTGATCAGGCATCTGGGAGCGCTGTGATTCCGTTACAACCTGGAGACACAGTTTACTTACAGTTACCATCTGACCAGGCAGCTGGATTTTATGCAGGACAGTATGTCCACTCCTCGTTCTCTGGCTTTTTACTGTACCCAATGTAGAAAGCAATAATAAGTGAGAAGTCAAAGGGGAAGAAAGAGAAGGCTGGCATTAAAATGACTTTTTTTTAAAAATGCCAGTGTTTTTAAATCCATTCTCACAGGGGAAAAAGTAATAATCAACATATTTAAATGCAACCCAGCCATCTCCATGTACAGGCTGTGTATATGTAATGATAAATAACAGAGTACTATGTCTATTCTGATATGACTACCTTCACAAAGACTTTCAAAACTAGAACAGGAGTACTCAGTTCAACACCACATTTTAACAGCATTTTTAAATTGATTGTATTTGTAATGTATTTATGTATTTGTTTAATTGATGGTATTGATATTCAACATGACTACACTTTTTTTATTTTTTGCCATTGTGACATTTACATAACTAAACTAATATCTATGTCTAGAATGAAATGACAAATTTAAAAGATATCCCACCAATGCTAATTGTTTCTTTCTCTCAATAATCTTTAAAATTTCAAGGGTTTTTACATGTAACATTGCAACACTGTGTGAACAGCATTACAATAAGAAAAAATGATTTCTATGTCTGTATGTTTGTGAGCATGTTTATGTGTGTGTCTGATCTGCAATAATCTATGTGAAGAGTTTTACAATTGACTTTTTATTTGTGATTACAGTCAACACACATTTTACAAAAACTACTTGTTTCTATAATGAATAATTGTTGGACTTATGAAGTTAGGCCTTACAAAGTATTACTCAAAATAATTTAAGTCTTATAGTCAAAAAACTACCACCAATCAATTAACAATCATCCTCACCCCACTCTTCATCTAAACCTAACCTCAAGTTTAGTTTTTTGACTACTGATTGTCTAGTAAATACATCTTTGTTTTTGATATATTGGTCACTTCACCAACAGCAGTAGCTAAAGTTATGTAATCAACGAAAAGCATCATTTTACTCCCTTTTTTATTTTCTGACATTTTTCTGTGAATTTCTTTTTTTAAATAAAAGGGGTTACATCCATACTTGTCAAAGTATTGTGCACCGCTATTATAACAAGTAAATGATATAATACTTGCAAACACAGTTAACTATGTAGGATTGATTGCTATCTTATTGACAAACATGACAATTGTTAAGGTAGAAAAAATTCTAAAATGTCACAAACAACAATTAATACAATTTTAAGATCTTCATGACTGTGTATAATTATTGTTTTCTATGACACTATTGTTCTAATGTTATTTAAATTGTTGAAATTAACATTTTAACCTATGTGCTTAAAATACAAGGCTACTGTTGTATGAGTAGGCTTTAATGTATGAGTAGACATGCTCTTTTAAAAACTGTTTTCATCAAAATACTATAGTTTACTAGTCATTAATACAACACAGTAATTATTAATACAAGAAAACTTGAAGAATACAAGAAAAGTGAAATGGTTTAGTGTAGGTTCCACAACAGTAATTGCACCTTATCTTACACCCACCATACTTATTTACCATCTATCTTTTAAAAACAAATAACAAAAAAGCTAAAGACATGTTGAAATAAAGGTTATGTCTAAATTCAGTGTAGCTGTATGCTGACAACTAACGGAATATTTTTAATTCTGCTGCGCTAGGATTTATTAATTTAACAGCTGTCTAGTAGTTCTTCGCCTTTCAACAAATCAAACTTTCACTAAACTAATAATAACGTTAGTTAGTTCACGAAAACTACGTTTCATGTGCATAAGCCAAGCCAAGTGATCAGTGATGCTGAGGATGCGCAGACTGGGATGCTGCGCTGTCAAATCACATCTCGTGAAGAGGGCGGAGAGTATCTGGTGCTCCGTTCTGCGCATGAGCAGCGTTTGTTGCGATGATAAAAGGGCTTTGTGTTTCCCCATTTCCTCATTTCCTTTCAGCCACAATATTACGCTTCTGCCAGATTTCTGCAATCGATAGCACGGTAAGTTATATATAAAAAGGTGCGTCGCATGAAATAACCACTTAGGCATGTTCGATGATCCGATACGGTAAATTTATTAATCAAGAAGCGGCTCAGCAAAATCTGTCTGTATGTTCTTTTTTCCTTTGTATTTTACATTTTTAATCATCCAGACCCGTCTCGTTGTATGTCTAGGCGTGAGCATTTTAAATAAACAATCATGTATATTCGGTTTTAATCGGGGCAGTTATTATGTTGTACACATTAATACTGTTAATTTAAGTATTTCAAAATGTGCATTTCTATCGGTATTAAAAAACAATTTGTCATTCGAAAACTGCCGTGTTATGTGTAAGGCTCGTATGTAACATTTGTATGGTATTTAGCAGACATCAGGAAATTGCCATGGCATCACGCGCAGGCCCGCGAGCTGCTGGAACTAATGGGAGTGATTTTAAACACAGAGAGAAAGTAGCATCTCACTATCAGATGAGGTAACTATAACATTCACACTGTTAAGGAAATTGTAATACAAATAACTGTCATAACTGTATCAGAGTATTTGAAATGGGAATGTTTTGCAGTGCATCACTCAAATCGGAGATCAAGAAGCTCACTGTGGTCCATCTCCTAATATGGCTGCTGGTGGCAGCTCAAGTGGTTGTCAGTCATCTTAAACTAGTGTCACATGACCTGGTGGCCTTGCCCTATCAGTGGGAGTATCCATACCTTTTGAGTCTTCTGCCCTCGTTGATCGGTGCGCTGGCCATGCCAAAGAACAACATCAGCTATCTGGTGATCTCCATGATCAGTGCTGGTTTGTTCTCAGTGGCACCCCTGATTTTTGGTGCAATGGAAATGTTTCCACTGGCCCAGCAGCTGTACCGGCATGGCAAGGCCTACCGCTTTATCTTTGGCTTCTCAGCTGTTTCTGTGATGTATCTGCTCATGGTGATAGCTATTCAGGTACACGCATGGCAAATCTACTACAGCAAAAAGCTCCTGGATGCCTGGTTTAACTCAACACAAGAGAAGAAGAAGAAATAAACATGTTTATGTAGGGGGACATGATTTACAAATCACTGTTTCTGTTTCAGTTTTAACTGTACATTGCATGAGAATATTTTTTATTTTAAATATATTTGTAAATGACAAATTGTAAGCCAACAAAACATACCTTAATGTTCACGTTTACTTTTTATATTGTTTAAATTATGTGAAATTAGTCCTAAATTAAAATTTGTGTTTTTTTATTATGCCTGTTATGTTCCGTTCTAATCCCATATTTAAACTACTCAACTTCTAAACTGTTTTTATTTGGACATCTAAGTATCAGAAACATTTGCATACTTATTTTAAATGCTTTATAAATAAAGGATTTCTTTATGTATATATTTGCTGTTTTTCATACTGATTTTATTTTATGACAGCACAGAGGAAATGGTCAGTCTGATCTCAACATACAGTAATTAGTAGAGATGTTGGTGATATTTATTTTTAAGAAGATGTTGCATACCATTTAAATGAAATGTAATTAACAATAATATGCTATAAATAAAGTATTATTTCTGTAAACTCAAAAATAGAAAAAATAATATTAATCATTTTTAAGCTGAAATGGTATTTAATTATATTGTTTATTATCTAAACAGGCCTACATGTAAATTAATTAAACGTAAGATACAAATTGCGTAATTCCATAACAGTATGCATTCAGACGCCATGTAAGCCACCTCATCAGTAGTGATTAAATTAAAAAGAGAAATCCAAGCGGCGTATAGACACCGCGCATGCGCGTTTGTGGTTTTGCCACGTACAGGTCGCTGTGAGGCGTTTCCGATTAGTCGGACAGTCAGGCGTCGCTCAGCCGAAGTCCGAGATACGCAGGCTGCTGCTGGGATCAACACGTCCAAACTACCAGGTAAAAGCACTTAACTTTTCGTATAAACATTTAGTTACATTTACATGGTCACTCGAGGTTTTTAGGGCGCCTTTAAAAATGAACCACTAGCAGTTAGCCGGTTGGCAAGCAAGCTAGCATTAGCTTAGCCTTTGGGAAACTAGGGCAAGCTAAAAAAAGGAGACGTTGTCCACAAAAGTCATTGTTTTCAAATCCGAATATAATGTGTTTTAATGATGTTCTATGGAACAACTGGAATGACCGTTTGAATCGTTTGTTTTAGATTATCGTAAAAAAAAATATTCTTGTACGCCGGCACAGTAGTTATGCTAGACCCTTTTTGACAGGAAGTTGCTGCATCATCAGGTGATTTAAGGCCTGGTGGATCATTTTTGACAATCGTGATAAACGTCATGGTCGCGTGATGAAGAGAAATTACCTTTTGTTTTTTCCAATCTTGAGCTTCTGTTGTTAAGATAGACGTCTTGATGCCAAGATAGCAGAAGAAAGCGGTATTGCAGTAACGGTAGTTTTCCAAAAACGTGTCCAACCAGAGAAACCTCTCATATGAATGACTTATTCCTAACAAGTGTTAAAATAATACAACATCTTACCGAAAGGAAATAATCGCATCTAGCACACCATTGGATTTGATTGACAGGTTACTAAGCATTCATTTCCTTTATTATTTCCTTCATTTAGCCAACAAAGATTGTCAACGCACGTGGCTTAAATGCTGTTAATTGTAAATTAAAATGTCTTATTCGTAGGGGTTAAGTACAGGTTTGTCTACACGCAGCGCTGTACTCGTCTAAAATGAATGAAAGGAACTAAACTAATCAGATGAAGAGAGTCTATGTTGTTCTGATAAGTTTGTCCCTGATTGATAAGATATGCGTTCATGTATTGTGATCAGAAACCCCAAATGGGTGTCTCTGTGTTTCGACAAGGCTAAAGTCTGTGTTGGGAAAGATTGTGGACCTGCCAAATCATCTTATATCTGATGACCTTAAGACTTTTGTAGTATTTCCCAGCACTTACTGTACAGTAGGACAATGCAGATGATTGAACTGTGACATAATTAGTATGAGGCTTTGCACAGCCTTTCTTTTTTTACAGTAATATTTAGTATAATTTGCACATTAAGACAAATGACTTCATATAAAAAGATATAGGCCTGCTTTGAACTTTTGCTACATGGTTGTATTATTCCAGTCACAAGATCTGTGATTATTTATGGTCTTGACATGTTTATATTGATAACAAAAGCAGGAGCGCTGGCTATGGGTAGAGAAGCTCTTGAGTTACAACTATCACGTTTCATGGTTATCTCGTGTAGCGTGTGGTCTGAGCATAAGTGACACATTCTTTTCTATAGAAGATAGATAATGATTATGTCATGGATCATGTCAATGGTGTTACTCTATAAATGTGTATGTGTGCATTATAAGTTATCACCAATGTACCCCTGTAGTCTGCCTGGTTTCATTTAGTTGCTGTACTGATGCCTTGTAGTGACTGTGATGTATTAAATAATAATGAATAGCCATTGGATGCCAACTGTTAAATTAAATGTGTGAAAAAACTGGTCAAATTCTGTCAGATTTAACTACAAACTACAACCACTTCAGTTTCAGCAGTTTTGTATTTACCATTATATCAGCCCAAGACCAGTACAAGCAGCAGTAGTAAAAATACTTTTTATTCCAGCAGTATGAATGGCCAGCTGGACCTGAGTGGGAAGCTGATCATTAAAGCTCAGCTGGGGGATGATATTCGCCGGATCCCCATTCACAATGAAGACATCACTTACGATGAGCTCCTGCTGATGATGCAGCGCGTCTTCCGCGGGCAGCTCCAGGGCAGCGATGAGGTCACCATCAAATACAAGGACGAAGGTCAGTTTAGTCCGTCTCACAAACATACATGTGACAATCACACAGACCTAAAGAAATAATAACTAAATAATACCTCGATAACTAAATTTTGTCTGTCCTCTTGCAGATGATGACCTCATCACCATCTTTGACAGCTCTGATTTGTCCTTTGCAATCCAGTGCAGCAGAATATTGAAACTCACTCTTTTTGGTAAGAAACCAGCAATGCTGGGGGTTTTTACATAGCATAATATTAAATATGTATATCAGTAAATAATATTTTTATATAGTAAATACATATTACGCTCTGGTGTTAGGATCCACAGAAGTCTCAGTTTATGAAAACAAACAAGAAAACATTGGCTGTAATACATTTACAAAGGGAGGTTCGTACACAAGCCTACCTGCAGCTGTGACTATGTATATATCCAGTCTTTCAACTCCTATGATGACCAGCCAAAAAAGTTCATTCATCAGTTCATTTTGCTTGGTAAAAGGATAGTAAGGAGTGATAAGTGTGATATTCGTAGTCATACCTTTAAAGGACTTGGATGATTTGTGTCAATTAACATTTATTTTAAACATAAAAACTACACCCTTAAAATAATGTTTTGTTTTTGCACACTGAGAGTCAAAGCTATTTTCTGGACAGAGCAGACCATAGCTGTCTAACACCCTCAGTACTAATCCTGCTCAAAGTTAAGGTCAGTGAGCTTGTGTAGGTTTACATTACCTGTAGGGGATCATATTCCAAAAACGCTACAGTGGTCATGGTGTCCCTGGGCAGAATAACAGAAAGGGATACAGGACTAAAAGAACTAAGCAGCCCTTGGTTGTTGTCACATGCTTGGTTTGAGTTTTACTTGCTGATATAAAAGAGACATATCAGGTTAAGCCTCTTGATTCAGCACGGTCTGTTTGTGACCCAGAAAAACAGAGAGTGTGATGTACTGAGCTCAAACCTTTGGGTTAAAATGGGCTTTCTGTTAAGAAGATAATCCCACATCACCATGAATGGTGTAATATTCCAGAGTTAAGCTCTTTTAAATATTGCGCTTGGGCTTGGTTATATTTTATCCAACCAGGAGAGGTCAGTTTTGTCTTGTGGGATAAATCAGATGGAGATTTCAATGTCCAGCAGAGGGCATAGAAGATTTGAGTTGATATTGGGTTATGTGTCTGGATGTGAGTCCTTGTACCATCAATGCACATCTTTTACTACATTTACATTTATGCATTTGGAAGATGCTTTAATCCAAAGTGATTTACAGTGCATTCAAGGAATACATTTAATCCGTATGTGTATCCTCTGGGAATCGAACCTGCAACCTTTTTCGCTGCTAGCTACAGGAACATTGGTCAGTAATGGCTATATACATTATATGTTTATATACTGGATATATAAGATATTAAACCAAACTGCATTTATTTAAAAGCACAATAGCGCGGCACGCTTTTCAAACAAAACATTTCACAGAAGTTTACATTTAAATGAAAACGTAGATATGCTATTTAAAGCTAAGGCAAAAAGGTGTTGCTGTATTTGTCCATTTGTTAATGCAATGTCATTTTTAAGGTCCCTGTAATGGGTATTAGTATGACATTTGGGTGTTAAATGTATGACATATGTCATTAAACAAAAAGCACTAAGCAGTACTTTACAAGAAGGACATCAGCTAGTGACCAATGGCCTTATATTTTGCAAGAGGGATGTTATCTCATGTTGGTTGGCTGACAAAATTTTTAATATAAGTGTATATAAGTAACAAGTTTCAATATAAGAGTATTTCGATATAAATAACAATGCAAATTAACAGGCTCATCATTTTGACTTTACTTGGCTCTGAGTCTGTTCCCAATTATACGGTGAGCCGTGCAGAAGAAAAACTCTCTTTCCACACCGGTACGTGGCACAGGCATGTATTCCAAGAGAAGAGAATCGACCACAGTTCCTTGCCCAGTAACGTCACGCTCTTTGTGATTTACCAGTGTTTGGCTCACACAGGTACATCTGCACTGCTGCATCAGAGCCAGCGCTCGGCATGTGCCGATTACTTTTCACATGTGTCATAAATGCTATGTTTTGGGCCGGTGGATTCATGCACTATTTTACACAGTGATTTATTTGTCAGGTCATGCCAAAATCAGAGGTTGCAATCTGTGTGTGTGGAACAAAAGGCCGTTATTTATACTGCTATTATAGTCACTGTAGTCAAGACACTCATAAAGTTGACATGCTTAAAACAATTTAAGCACCAATTGGTGTCTGTGTGTGTCTGTGTGTGTCTGTGTGTGTCTGTGTGTGTCTGTGTGTGTCTGTGTGTGTCTGTGTGTGTGTGTGTCTGTCTGTGTCTGTCTGTGTCTGTCTGTCTGTCTGTCTGTCTGTCTGTCTGTCTGTGTGTGCGTGTCTGTCTGTCTGTATGTGTGTCTGTCTGTGTGTCTGTCTGTCTGTCTGTCTGTCTGTGTGTGTGTCTGTCTGTCTGTGTGTCTGTGTGTGTGTGTGTGTGTCTGTCTGTCTGTCTGTCTGTCTGTCTGTCTGTCTGTCTGTGTGTGTGTGTCTGTCTGTCTGTCTGTCTGTCTGTCTGTCTGTCTGTCTGTCTGTCTGTCTGTCTGTGTGTGTGTGTGTGTGTCTGTCTGTCTGTCTGTGTGTCTGTGGTGGGGGGGTGGGGGTTTAGGTGTACTCTGCATGGTCTCTTTAACTGTCCAAGGCCTCGAAGCACCAGCCAGATGATGTCATGTCCTGTATTTGCAGATGTAGCCCTGCCCTTCACTGCATATTGTAACTAGTTAAAAGAGAATTTCGGGAAGAAAGAAATCAAAAGGATGTGATTGTAGGAAGATTCTAAGAGTTTAAATGTGCTGGTTCATGGTCGTATAATGTCACGTGCACGTGTGCGTCCCAAGCGTGACCGGCGCCCAGGGACTGGGTCGGACGCCTGCTAGCACTTGTGATGTCTGAGCAGTCTGGAATAGTTCTAGCAGCCGCCGGTCTCACACATATGGACTTTGGAAAGAACATTCCGGGGTCAGACACGAAGCCAAAACTCTGGATTACCTCATCATATAGACTTAGCCTGGTTATTGAATTGATCTTCATTTATTTGTTGACAGACACACAGCAAATCAAAACATACCTCACGATTAATATGTGGTTGCTGGGTTCTATTATGTAGAGTGACGTGTCAAATTGAAACCAATGAGCGGACGCAATAGGACAACAACACAGATTAATATGGAAAAGATGTGATTTATCACTTTGTAACTGATTAGGACATGGTATAGACGTCTCAATATTCCTGTAGCTCGGTTGGTACAGCATTGCGTTTGCTGCGCAAAAGGTTGCGGGTTCGATGTACTGATCGAATGTATAACTTGAATGCCCTGTAAGTCGATTCGGATAAGTGTTGGCATGAATGTATGTAATGTATATAAATGTAAACAGTTGTAGATTGTTGTAGACTGTTGTTAACAATGACTGAACTGTGTTTACAGTGAATGGGCAGCCTCGGCCACTGGAGTCTTCTCAGGTGAAGCACCTGCGTCGAGAACTGATCCATTTGAGGAATAAAGTCAACAGCCTTCTGGACAGCCTGGAGCCGCCCTCACAGTCTGTCCCAGAAAGCACCAACCCAGAAACTGGTATACACACCCACTCTCCTGCAATGATTCTCATGTTCTCCATCTCCGGTTCCGTGTCCAAAGCATTTAAATCACATCAAACCAAGCTATGAAGGTCACTCCAGGACCTCATTTAATTTATGAAAGTAGGACAACATTAAAGCACTAGCTCAACTCAAAAACTTCTTGGTCATCATTTGCTTGACATCATTTCAACTCTTTTTCTTCCATGGAACAACAGGGCCTGCCCAGCTCCCAAAAACAAATTCACAAACCACGAAACCGGTCCGCACAACATGTGCAGCAAGCGTCCCGAAACCAACCAATAGAACGGATTAAAAAGAACTGTTATCT